>PVJD01005518.1:0-114316 GCA_004026545.1 Mormoops blainvillei | reverse complement strand
ACTTCTCACTGTAGAGATTTAAATGGATTTCCGATATACTGTTCATTCAAGATTAAAAATAGAATATCATTCCTTTCCTACTTTCAGAAACAGAAAATTTTTATTATTTGGAAGGACAAAGAGATGCACTTCTTTGTGGCAACAGAACAGATGCCAGGTAAATGATGCTAGTGTTTTCTTCTATCAAATCAGTATTACCAATCAATAGTATTTATTGAATAATTATTGTTTTTACTGGTGGTTCCCATTTGATTAGACTATCACATGTTATCATCAAAACCATGCTGAAAAGTGAACAATTTGGAATACCATTACACTAATTTTACAAAAAAAAAGCAATAGACAAACTAGCTAAATGACTTATTCAAGGTCAAGAAGTCAGTAAACAGTAGAGCTCGGACTTAAACATGACCTTGTTTTTTGTTTGTTTGTTTTCAGTGTGCCCCAGAGCTAGTGGAAATTACCGAAAAAGACATACAATCTTTTCTTTGGCCAGAAGCCTTTGAAGAAAGAAATATTAAATACATGATATTGTCTCACTTATTTTATGGCTTGGCTACCTTTTATGACTAAAATTTACATTAATAGAAAGATTATTGTTCTTAAAAACAGAATTTAAATGTAATGCTTCAGTGGGAACACAGCTCTCATCACTTCTTGTCCTATAATTTCAGGTGAAGAGATAAGGAAGTGGAAGTAGAGTGCTTCTTGGCAGTGCTCTGACTTACGTAGTTCCTTATGTTATTTTCCTCAGATGGGATGACTTGATACCCATCTGTAGGCTCAACTCTGTCTTAGGCTGTAGAACCCAGATTGACAAAAAGCACCTGAGGGGAAGAGGAGCATGAGTTATAGAGTTTATTTACTTATTTTTTAAGATTTTATTTAATTTTTAAAAAGAGGGGAAGGGAGGGAGAAAGAGAGAAATTGATGTGCAAGAGAAACATCAATTGGTTGCCTCTCACACACTCTCTATCAGGGACCTGGCTTGCACCCAGGCATGTGCCCTGACTGAAAATCAAACCAGTGATCTGTGGGTTTTTGGATGATGCTCAACACACTGAGCCACACCAGTCAGGGCTCAGTTACGTAGTTTACGAGGTTTGGCTAGAAGGTATCCAGCCATTTATTTAAGTGGATACAAGGTACAAGAAACATTGTACACTGGCCAATGACACCTCAGTCCCCTTTGAAGTAGGCACCTTGGGGCCTCACACAGTTCTCCCAATCACCATCAGCTGCCCCGTCATATTTACCTGAATGTCATTGATGGTATGAAATCTCTTCCTTTTCCAAGGTCATTTTAGTTTTAGGAAAAACCAGCAGTCACTGGGCACCAAATCTGGACTTTAATGGGACTGAGTCACCCAGGTGATTTGATGTTTCATCAAAAAACTCTGCATGAGACGTGATGCATGAGTGGGGCATTATGGTGATGAAGCTTCCAATCACCAGTTACCCAGAGCTGTGGCCTTCTCCATCATTCATATAGTTTCCACAGAGGGATGTTCAAGCTTAACGCAAAATTTGATGCAGAACCATTGCTCTACTCACCCAATCATTGTGAATGCTGTGGCCATACAGTACACATGCTGACTCCACAGTGACTACTACCCCAACATCTAGTACAGTGAAGTTGTCATTGTTCACACATGCGCATTCCAGTCCACTCTCCTTGGCTGCCAGGTTATATCAATGTCAATGCCGTGCAAGCTCTTCTTGTTATATTAACAATGGCTGGAATTTTTCCAGACATGTCTCACATTCAGTTGATTTAGATATTTTGTTGCTTGCTCAGCTTTTTTTGCCCAGCTACTGATGGGCTTATACTCTGTTCTCAAGTCCAAATTGTGATCTCACCCCATTGTGCCTGCTCTGTACAACTCTAGTTAACCTTTTTGTGGACATTCCAAATTCATATTGAAGATATCTGGTCATGGATAGTCAGAATCACAATGATGTATTTCAAGGCCAAAAGAAAAAGTCACACAGTATTTTACCTGTAGCCATCACACTGCAAGGTAAATCATCTCAAAAGTCAGTGCCAAAAAAAGGAAGAGTCAATGCCTTAAGACAAGAGAGAAAATTCATTTGTCCAGATTATGTAGGTCAATAATTTAGCCCTGGCTGTTGTAGCTCAGTGGATTGAGCATCAGCCTGGGAACCAAAGTGTCACCAGTTCAATTCCCCAGTCCAGGCACATGCCTGTGTTGTAAGCCAGGGCCCCAGGAGGGGGCACATGAGAGGCAACCACACATTGATGTTTCTCACCCTCTCTATCTCCCTCCCTTCCCACCTCTCTAAAAATAAAATAAATAAAATCTTTAAATATGAATAAATGAATAAATAATGTTTACTAAACTTAAATTTAAAAAAATCTTTTTTAAAGAAAGCAATTTAGCAAGCCTCAACTCACAATTACTTTTTAAACTTCTGTTTGTATCACATTTATTAACCATTAACAAATATCCAAAACAAGTTCATGGCCAAAGCCAAAATAATGTGGGAGGGAACTAGGCAGGCATGTGGGGAGAGAGAAGCATGATTTATTGGGTCATTGCTGTAATAATTGACTACAACACTCAAGTTCCCAGTAGATAAAAGTATGAAGACTGCATAAAAGGAACTGAAAAAATGTTTGATCTTTCTGCCATAGTGCAGTTTTATTTTTATCAGTGTTACATTTCACTGGTTATACTTTCACTTTGATATTGGGTATTAAAGAAGACTTTAATAAAGGCTTGGTAAAACCATTTCTTGGCCCCTTTTCCTTTTAGCTTAATTAACATTTTACTTCTGTCAATGCAAAATCTAACTCATTTTCATTGCTCCCCTCCCCTTTTTTTTTAGAGAGGGGGAAGGGAGGGAGAAAGAGATGGAGAGAAATATTGATGTGAGAGAAAGACATTGATCAGTTGTATGTGGTATGTGGTACAACTGGGACTGAACCCGAAAACTAGGCATGTGCCCCAACCCATGACCTTCTAGTTTGCGGGCCAGTGCCTAACCAACGGAGCCACACCAGCCAGGGCTCATTCGCAGCTCTTTCACTGGGAATTGTTTGGGAGAAGACTGATGCCTGTGGAAATGGGAGCCCTTCATTATTTATGGGAAGGTTTTCTATATTTATGATTTGGCCCTAATCTGAAAGTCACCTAAGAATAAACAGTTTCTTTTCTTCATCATTGTTAGTCGGTGTCCTGAAGGATATATGTGTGTGAAAGCTGGCAACAATCCTAATAATGGCTACACAAATTTCGACAATTTTGGCTGGGCCTTATTAGCCCTATCCCGGTTAATGACACAGGATTTTCCTGAAGAACTGTATCACCAGGTAAGAACAGAGAGAGCTCATATTTATATGTGTGTGTGTGTGTGTGTGTGTATGTATGTGTGTGAAAGCTGGCAACAATCCTAATAATGGCTACACAAATTTCGACAATTTTGGCTGGACCTTATTAGCCCTATCCCGGTTAATGACACAGGATTTTCCTGAAGAACTGTATCACCAGGTAAGAACAGAGAGAGCTCATATTTATATGTGTGTGTGTGTGTGTGTATGTATGGAGAAGAATTGAAGACAGAGGAAAGAGAACCTATATCCTAACACTGTGCCAAAGTCTGTGCTCTTACGTTCTTATGTATGATAGCCCACTTAGTCTTTAAAACAATCCTACATAGTCATTATATGTGTGCGGGTGTGTGTGTATGCTTTTTATGTGAAGATACTAAGATCAAAGTGGTTGGGTAACCTCCCCAAAGATACAACGCGTGTATGTGCCAGGCATCACTGTCCTGTTCTGTGATATTAACTAAGTTAAGAATATTTCTAGGTACCAATTTTTAGTCATGAATTTTAACCTATGAGATTACCAAGTATTACACAATTATTTATTGAATACCTTGAATGTGCTGTTTCTTCTCATTTCTACCATTCTCATTTCTCTTTAATATTTAGTCATGCTTCACTTATAATAGAGGCTTGTTGTTATGAAACTTGAAATCTAAGTTCTGAAAATCCATCTCCATAACTGATAATTTGTGTGCCATAGTTTCTCAGCATCTATTAAAACAAAGATTCAGTTTTTCTTTTAAGAGAAGTTTCACCACAGTAGAATATGCAATTCTATTTTAGCATCATAGTTAATATAAAAGGATACTAGATAAAATAATTACTTTAAAGTCCAAAAGTATTTATAGTTGAAGAACACTCTTTTTAAAAAAATTCATACACCCACAGTTTTTATTATTGGATAAATAAATAATAGTGTGTATATGTGTGTGTGTGTGTACACCGTTAATAAAGGTAGGAAAATGCAACATGTTTTTGGCACAAAGGTTCACGATATATTATTAAATAAAAATCAAGTAAACCAAACAGAGATATAGTACATGACAATATTACAAGTGACATAATTTTCTTTATGCAAACTATGTTTTTTAATTTTATAAATTAGTATTGATACTGTTATTTCCCAATGTTTTGACAAGTTTCAGTGCCTCCTCCACAACACTAGGAACTTATTATTTTTAGGCCCTGGCTGGTGTGGCTCAGTGGATTGAGTGCTGGCCTGCAAACCAGAGGATCACCAGTTCAATTCCCAGTCAGGGCACATACCTGGGAGCATGTGAGAGGCAACCATACATTGATGTTTCTCTCCCTCCCTCTTTCTCCATCCCTTTCTCTCTCTCTAAAAATAAATAAAAAAAAATATTTTAAATAATAAATAAAATAACCTTATCATGTTGTCTTCCTGCTAAAAATCCTCCAATCATTTCTAGATTCCCATGGGATACAGCTTAAAGTCCACACGCATGGTACATAGTGACCTTTAAGATCTAGTCTCTGCGTACTTCCCAAGATTTATTTCCTAACGATATCTCAATACATACTTTCTGCTTTATTTTTGTAGAAAGATTTGCTGTTTCCTACATGCACTTTCCCCATAATTTCTTTTTTAAAATCTATGTTGCACTCTGCCTAAATTCAAGTTTGTTTCTATTTGTTTTCAAGTCTCATGTCTCAAATTCGTAACTCAAAGCCAGATTTCTTCTTTAAGCTTTTCCGTAAGCTCATATCATATCCTATACCAGAAATCCACTGTACGTTATAATTGCCTCTGATAGTGGTTATTTTAGTTGTTTGTTCAGTTCTTCCGTCCGCTAGAAGACACACTACTTATGAAGAAGTGTTTTTGTCTTATTTTAATTTTTGTGTTCTCAACATCCAACAGACAGGAATGCTTAATGAAATTTTAATAAACAAAAAAATCATTTTGGATTGTGTCACTTTATGTGTTAATAAATGTCTTGCCTTTTTTATAACCCTCAAGGTGCATTAGCTAATTTCTTCTAAGCAATGCTTTAAAGTAAATTCTTTTCCACTACCATTGAAATGAGAAATCAGTCTGGGAATGCCCTAGTGTTGGAGTCTATGCAATACCTGCATCGTTATTACACTTTTTTAAGTTTTATTGATTAGTGTAGATAAGGTTTTCTTTTATTTGGATTGGATTTGTTCTATGAATATTGCCCTAAACTAAATTGACTGTGGCTAGAGAAAATCGGCAATTATTCCCAAAGACAACACAGCTCATATTTTAGAGAATATTATACAGCATTCGCTCAACAAATATTTTTATTTGATCCACATCTCTTTGATATATCATGGGTGCAGAAATGAACAAAACAGTGTCAATGCTTATGGAATAGAGTTATGTTTAACAGTAGTTAATATTTATTGCACACTTGCCATGGGCTAAGATCTTTGCATTCATGGTTTTATTTGATTTTCATAACAAAACTATGAGATGGGCCTAAAATTAGCCACAATTATATGCTAAAATATAATAGAACTAGAGTTTGTATACTTTTCATCCTAATTAGAGGTTATACTTTTATCCTTCACCAGCTTCACGTAGTGAAAATAGCAAAAGCTTTGGACTCAGGCATCTTCTGTAGTTGTAAGACCTGCGAAAGCTCATTTTGCCTATCTAATTTTCGTCTCTCTACTGCACTTTGGAAATAGTAGTAAATACTCCATAAATGCGCTGTACAGAATTAATTAGATAATGAGTACAAAGTTTTTAGTGTTGTGGGTGTGGCCTGCAATGTACTTCATAACATCTGTTACTGACTTCTGAATAGTATAAATGACAGCTACCTCAGTGGGAAAAATATTTAACCAAATCCTACTGGGATAATAGGGTTTAACAATATTTTTAAAGACAATGTACTATAGATTAATAAGAAATTTATCTCTATTTACATGTTAAAACTTCCTATTATCCTGTAAACATCCTTAATGATTTATAGCAACACAATATGTTCTGTAAATAATTCTTATTTATTGATACAAGTGGATGCTTAAAAATTAAACTATTCCCTTTTTTTGTTTATATACTTTCAATTAATAAAAGGAGGAGTATAAATCAGTGGACTATATTTTGGATATCTAATGTCTCCTTATAATTTTCTAAATTTGTAAATTTTCTGATCTTAGGTAATTATTATGAAGTCAAAGCTAGTAAAGCTCAGTTTGGAAATTAAAATTTCATATTCTTCTATCTATTAATCATATGACTTTCCCTTGGCATTCATCCAAAAGTTCTTTACCAAAGCAGATAACAGAAATATTTCTGTTCCCTACCTTTTTGAATACCTGGTATTGCATTTGTTGTGATATTTCCATAAAGTAATTATTAGAAGAAAGTAATGTCTAAACATTAATTCTCTAACTTTATTAAATTTCATGTATTTAAAGTTTCTACCACAAAGAAAATAATCTTCCATATATAGATCATCCGTTTTTCTTTGTTGAGAAGACAATTTTTTTCTTTCACTAAGTTTATTAATGGTGACATAAAAATCAAGTACTCAGTCTATAATGATCAAATTACTTAATTCTCTCTTTGGTTTTGTATCATATATTTTATACCATAGATATGTCGAAAGTTGAAGAGGTTTCTGCTTGTTTCTCCACATAGAGCCAGTACTTAAAGTGTTTTGTGATTACATTCTACTTATGACTAAATTATTCTCATAAAAATTCATTTTTTATTTTAAAACAGGAGATTACAGGAAGACAAATAACATTTTTCTTTTTTGTCCTGTTTTCTACCTCTCCTTAGATCCTTTATGCTTCTGGGAAGATCTACATGATATTCTTTATCATAGTAAGTTTTTGGTTTGCCTTTTATATGGCAAGCTTGTTCATTGGCATTGTTGCTATGTTTTATGAAGAAGAAAAACAGACAGCTGCTGAAAAAGCTAAGAAGATTGACCCAAAATTTCAGAACACTTTAAAAGAACTTCAAGAAGACGAAGCAGCTGAGGTATGATTTTTTTTAAATGCTTCTTAGAATCACAGAGTTTGAGTTATCTTCTCAAGGTCTTGGAGTATATTGTTGGATGATCAATATCTGTGTATGTACATGACGGAAGATCAAAAGTGATGTTGATAAGAGCATTTGCTTTTGCTACGTAACATTGCTTCCTTATTACTGCACTATGGTAAAAATAGCCAACATCTTTAAAGATTTCAAATATATATATATTTGTGCCAAAAATGTGTTATTACTGCTGATAAACTATGGATGTACTATCTTTTTTAACTTGACTTATCATAATACATGTATAGTTTATTCATTCACACTTGCTTCAAACAGCGCATCACAATTAACTTTGGAAAATTGTGGCATTCAACTCAAAGTAATAATGCCTACCATAATTTAGAAATCATAAAATACTGAAAGCATGGGTAAAGGTACAGTATTGAAGCTGTAAAAAGAGAGAAAAAATAGCTTTATTGGCTTTCTAGCTCCTTCAAGAGGAAACGCACTGTGCGTCAAGATACAGGGGATTATTGATTCATGGAATCAGTAACTCCATGATTAGTAAAACTTATCCAGGGTTTACTCTAATTTTCAGTTATTTTAGTGTTGTGTTTGAAAGCATTTTCAGATTTTTATCTCCCTAGCAAGATTTTGTTTGTGATCTAAAAGGATTGACAGAAGCAGCATTAAAAAGTTGTAGTAAATTGTCTTTTAAAATCTATATTGTGCTGTCAAGTTTGCTAAAAGGGAGAACAAGATGCCGAAAAACAATCAGAAGTAGGTTGGCTATATTCCACGGGACCTGCCAGTCTCACACCTCTTCCTTGGTTTGGAGAGAGAGGGATACTTTTGGCCCAGTCTCCTAACATCCTTCCTAGAGTTGCTGAGCTGCGTGGGGGCAGAAACCAAGCAAACTGTGATGGTACACTACACGGCCCATGCCACCAGGGCTGTGGCTCCTTTACCCCTGGGATCTTGTTTAAAGGAAGGGTGCTGGCTCCAAAGTGGCCACGGTCAAGTGCTCCTTCTCCATTGGTCTCATTACAGGCCCTCGGTTGGGGGAAGGGAGCCATGTCCTACCTTCTTTAGGTCCCTCTGGCTTTGCTACTACTTTGCACTCTTGATACCTGCTAATAAAGATTGTTTACACTGGGAGAAAAAAAAAACTTGTGAACTACATTTTCCATTAGATGGAAAAAGGACAGATTGAGGGAGCTAACAAATGATAGAAAGGCGCTCTACCAGGGACCCTCTCAGAGAGAAGATATGGGGAAAAGTGAAAGGTCAATAAACAATCACTCTGGCACTAACTGGAATGTGCACTAAAGGTGGCTAAGAGGTTATGGATACCAGGGTTTCCTTCTGAATCACTAAGTGGAAAATAGGAACTTGCCTACATATGTAAACCTTTTTATTAAGCCATTATCAATAAAGAAGTTCTAAGAAAGTCATTCTTCCAAAATGTGGGGCCTGAAGAACGTGATGTGGGATCATACTGAACAGCAGCTTATTGATAGACACTTGCCACTGTACAACCCATAGCACACACACCACTGAAACAAGAAGCAGTTACAGACCTTCTGAGGAAAACGTGTGTGAAAAGAGGCTATTGACTATAGCCATTATATCACCCATGAGAAAGTCGCAGAAAAACAAATTACAAAAGCTTTCTGTTTGCAGAAATGAGCTTGAGGTCCTTAAGATTGAATGATTATGGCCTGAATGATTTGTTGAATGTGTAATTTGTTTTGAAGTGACATTTCAAATGTCAAGAGCTACACACAAGTGTATCCAAGAGCACAATACTTCTCTTATCCCAGGATGACTGCCCTGTTAACTCTGTTTAAGAACTTGGATTATTTCCTAATTTCCCAATATCCCCATTCGTTTGGCTGCTCTGGAGCGCACAAAGCCATTCTGGTTTTAATTAAAATATATCAGTTGTAAAGGATTTCTTTTCTTGGAAGAGCACTAGAACATTTCATCATGCAAAGATTTTCCAGGAAGTAAGAGGGAAAAAACATTTTCACATGATTTCTTTTCTTTTCTTTTTAAAATTTATACATAAGAAAACACTGGAGAGGGAAGAACTTAAAATGGAACATAATGAAGACACTTTAGGTGAGCCATCTGAATGAAGACTAGTCAGATTCTAATCCCAACGTTGACATCACTGGGAGAGTATTTAGATGTTTCATATTCTCGCATTATAGGAAAGCAATATATCATTTTGGTTTTTAAAAGCACAGTTGTGCAGTCAGGCAAATATTGATATCAGTCCATTGTAGTCAATGCATATATGATGTTTGTCAATTCTTTTCATTTTTTGAACTTCAGATCCTTCATTTTTCTGAACTTCATATATATATATATGTGATATATAAATATAATATCTGTCTCTTAGGTCATTGTAGGATTCAAATGAAGTAATTCATGTTAAGCACTTGGTACTTCTTAGAATATACTAAGCAACTAAAAAATGTTAATGGCTAATTACAGGGAACATGAGAAAACAAACACAAGAAGGCACAGCAGTCCATATGGAGAATACTTCATCAATACAAAACTTTAAGTCTTTGACTATTCCTTTTTAGGGAAAGTTTAAATAATAATAATGATAATGATAATAATAATATAATGTTTATTGAGCATCAGCTCTATACCAGACATGGGTGCCTTCATGAATTCTCAAATACAATCCTCACTGAGTTCTAGTTGCAAAGTTTGATCTATATTTTTTGGTATTTGATTGCTCAACACAGAGGAAGAGAATCCAGTGTTCACCACTTTGCTTCATTGTTTCAATGTTGAAACAATATTATACCATTAATTACACAATATGTAATTAATAAGTGAAACTTTTCTACAAATTGTTAGTTATTGACAAAACCTCAGGAAGAAAATCAGATGCATACAATTGCAGGATTATAAATATTTTCAAATTATTTGCCCATCAAACTGATATTTCTGTAACTCATCCATCCAAGTTAAATAAAACATTGTTGTCAACCTCCAGGCATTGTCCTAAGCACTGAAGATTTTAAAAATCTTTAATAAATACAAACACAAATATAGTATCTATTTTCGTAAAGCTAATGATCTGGTAAGAAGATAAACTATAAAATTATCATATGCACAAAATTATAACTCCAGGACCACCAAACGTGTTTCCCAGTGTTATAAAATAGGAAACATAGAACACCGCATATGATATACTCTTTTGCGAAATCTGAGCTAAGTCTAATAAGCTTCTAAATCTGTCTTTTTCCAGAGACCATAGGAGAGAGAAGAACACATTAAATTAACCCTAAATAGACACTACCTTACAAATTAAAAATGTAAAAATTCTACAGTATAAGAGACCCAGATCTTCAACAAGTAAATCACATAGGAAAAAATAAATTAAAATTGCAAGATAATCAATAGACCTACCAACTAACTACAATATGTAGATCTTATTTGTATTTTTACTGGAACGAATCAAATACAATAGACTATTGCTGAGCAATAAAGTTGAGCATGGTCTGGATATTGGATATTAAGGGATTACTAATTTTGCTGATTATGATAATGGTGTTGGGATTACATTTCTTAAAAAACGTATTCTGCCAGACACAGAAGAACAAATACTACATGATTTTACTTATATGTGAAATCTAAAGAACAAGGCAAATGAACAAACAAAACAAAAACAGATTCAGACATAGGGAGCAAACTGATGGTTGCCAGATGGGAAGGGGTGGGGGCTGGGTGGAAAAGGTGAAGAGATTAAGAAATACAAATTGGTAGTTAAAAAATAATCGCAGGATATAAAGTACAGCATGGGAAATACAGTAAAAAATACTGTGATAACAATGTGATACTAGATTTACCAGGGGGATCACTTTGTAAATTATATAAGTGTCTAACCATTGTGCTACACACTTGAAACTAATATAAAATAATATTGATTGTCAACTGTAATTGAAAAATCAGAAAAAACATTTATTCTGACAAGTTCTTTACTTAATCTTTGCTGTATTTTTTTCCATTACCATTTAGTCCCCTTATACCCCTCCTCACCCCTAGTAATCTCCACACTGTTGTCCATGTGCATGAGTCTTTTTTCCTTTTTGCTCAATCCCTCCACCCCCTAATCTCCCCCCACCACTAGCTGTCATGTTTTCCATCTATGAGTCTGTCCCCATTTTCCTTGTTAGTTCAGTTTGCTCATTAGATTCCACATATGAGTGAAATCATATGGTATTTGTTTTTCTCTGATTGGATTCTTTCACTTACCATAATTGTTTCCTAGGTACATCAATACTGGGGCAAAGAGTAAAATTTTCTTCTTCTTTACATCCGAGTAATATTCCATTGAGTAAATGTCCCATAGTTGTTTTATCCACTAATCTATTGATAGACACTTGGGCTGCTTTCATATCTTGGTAATTGTAAATAATGCTGCAATGATCATATGGGTGCTTTTGTTCTTTCAAATTAGTGTTTTAGATTCCTTCAGATATATTACCAGAAGTGGGATTGCTGGGTCAAAATGCAGATCCATTTTTAATTTTTGAGGTATCTCCGTACTGCTTTCCACCATGGCTGCACCAATCTGGATTCCAACCAACAGTGCAGAAGGGTTCCCCCTTTTCCACATCCTCACCAGCACTTCTTGTTTGATTTATTGATGATAACCATTCTGACCAGTGTGAGATGATATCTTATTGTGGTTTTAATATGTATTTCTCTGATGACTAGCGACATTGAACATCTTTTCATATGTCTGTTGGCCATCTGTATATCCTCTTTGGAAGAGTGTCTACTCAGTGTCCTTTGCCCATTTTTTATTGGGTTGTTTGGGGACTTTTGTAAGTACTTTATCAATTTTGGATATTAACTCCTTATCAGTTGTATTGACAGATATGTTCTCCCATTCTGTGGGTTGTCTGTTTATTTTGTTGATGATTTCCTTTGCTGTGCAAAAATTTGTTAGTTTGAGGTATCCCATTTGTTTATTATTACTTTTGTCTCCTTTGCTTGGGGAGATACATCCAGTAAAAAATTGCTTTGAGCAATGTCCAAGATTTGCTGCCTATGTTTTCTTCTAGAACTTTAATGGTTTCTGGTCTAAGATTTAAGTCTTTGATCCATTTTGATTCATTATTGTGTGTGGTATGATAACGTGGTCTAGTCTTATTTTTCTTCATGTATCTGTCCAATTTTCCCAACAGCTTTTACTGCATAAACTATCTTTAGCCCATTGTATGTACTTGCTTCCTCTGTTGATTATTAACTGGCTGTGAAGACATGGGTTTATTTCTGGGCTCTCTATTTTATTCCATTGATCTATTTGCCTGCTTTTTTTGCCAGTACCATGTTGTTTTGATTACAATTGCCTTGTTGTATAATTTGATATTAGGTTGTATGATTCCTCCAACTTTGTTGTTCTTTCTCAGGGGCCTTTTGTAGGTCCATATCAATTTTGAAATTTGTTCTAGTTCTGTGAAATACATCATTGGAATCTTGATAGGAACTGCAATAAATCTATAGATTGCTTTGGGTAGTGTGGATATTTTAATGATGTTAATTATTCTTATCCGTGAATATGGTATATGCTTCCACTTATTTGTGTCTTCTTATATATCTTTCTTCAGTGTCTTATAATTTTCCAAGTACAAGTTTTTACATCCTTGGTTAGGTTTATTCCTAGGTATTTTAATCTTTTTGAAGCAATTGTGCATGAGATTGATTTCTTAATTTCCCTTTCTGTTAGTTTGTTATTGGCATATAAAAATGTAACTGATTTCTGGATGTTAATTTTGTATCCTGCTACTTTGCTTAATTCATTTATCAGTTCTAGTAGTTTCTTGGTGAAATCTTTGGGCTTCTCTATGTACAGTATCATGTCATTTGGGAATAAAAACAGTTTTAATACTTCCTTTCCAATTTGGATGTCTTTTATTTCTTCTTCTTGTTGCTCTGGCTAGGACTTCCAGTACTAGGTTGAATAAGAGAGGTGAAAGTGGACATCCCTGTCTTGCTCCCAACTTAAGGGGAACACTCGTAATTTTTGCCCATTGAGCATGATGCTGGCAATGGGTTTGTCATATATGGTCTTTATTATATTTAGGTATGTTACCTCTTTTCCCACTTTGCTGAGAATTTTGATCATAAATTGGTGCTGGGTTTTATTAAAAGCTTTTTCTGCACCTATTGATATGATCATATGGTTTTTATCCTTCATTTTGTTTATGTGGTCAGTCACATTTGTTGATTTGTGAATGTTGTACCAACCTTGCATTCCCAGAATAAATCTCGCTTGATCATGGTATGTGACCTTTTTGATGCGTTACTGTATTCAGTTTGTTAATATTTTCTTGAGGATTTTAGTGTCTATGTTCATCAGGGTTATTGGTCTATAATTTTCTTTCTTTGTAGTCCCTTTATCTGGTTTTGGAATTAGGATAATGCAAACCTCACAAAATGGTTTAAGAGCCTTCCCTCCTCTTAAATTTTATGAAATAGTTTGAGAAGGAGATATGTTAGTTCTTCTTGGAATGTTTGGTAAAATTCACCTGTGAAGCCATCTGGTCCAGGGCTTTTGTTTGTTCGGACCTTTTTGATTACTGCTTCAATTTCACTAGGTGTATTCTGTCTATTCAGATTCTCTGATTCTTCCTGATTTAGTTTAGGAAGATTTTTTTGTTTCTAGGAATTTATCCATTTCATCCAGGTTGTTCAGTTTATTGGCATATAGTTGTCCATAATATTTTCTTATACCCTATATATTTCTTTTGTGTCAGTTCTTTCTTCACTTTCATTCTGATTTTATTTATTTTGGGTCCTTTCTCTTTTTTTTCTTGATGAGTCTGGTTAAAGGCTTGTCAATCTTGTTTATCTTTTCAAAGAACCAACTCTTAGGCTTGTTAACATTTCATATCACTTTTTAGGCTCTATTTAATTTATTTCTGCTATCATCTTTATTATTTCCTTTCTTCTACTCACGTTGGGCTTTGTTCTTTTTTTCACATTCTTTTAAGTGTGAAGTTACATAGTTTATTTGAGCTTTTTCTTGTTTTTTTGAGATAGGTCTGTGAATTTTTCCCTTACAATTGCTTTCCCAGTGTCCCTCAGGGTTTTGGAATGTCATGTGCTCATTTTCTTTTCTTTCAAGGTGTATTTTGACTTCTTCCTTGATCTCATTGTTAACCTATTCATTGTTTAATAATATGTTATTTAGTTTCCATGTCTTTCACTGTTTTTCAGTGTTCTTGTGATGATTTCTAGTTACATAGCAATTGGTCAGATAAGATGATTGGTATGATTTCAATCTTCTTAAATTTATTAAGACTTGTTTTGTGACCTAACATATATGTGGTCTATCCTAGAAGATGTTCCATGTGCCCTTGAAAAGTATAGTCTGCTGATTTAGGGTGAAATGTTCTGAAGATATCAATTAAATACATTAGATCTAGTATTTTGTTTAAGGCTGTTGTCTCCTTGTCAATTTTCTCTCTGGAATGTCTATCTATTGAAATCAATGGGGTGTTAAAATCCCCAACTGTGACTGTATTTCTATCGATCTCCCCCTTTATGTCCATCAAGATTTGCTTTACATATTTAGGTTCTCCTATGTTGCTTGTGTAAATATTTACTAGGGTTATACCCTCTTGTTGGATTGTTCCCCCTATTGTTATATAGTGTTCTTCTTTATCTCTTACTATAACCTTCATTTTAAAGTCTATTTTGTCAGATATAAGGACTGCTACTACAGCTTTTTTTCTTTTTCATTTGCATGAAATATCTTTCTCCATCCTTTTACTTTTATTCTGTGTGCTTCTTTCACTCTGAGATGGGTCTTTTGGAGACAGTATATATATATCTTGTTTTCTTACTCATTCGGCTACCTTATGTCTTTTGGTTGTAGCTTTTAAGCCATTTGCATATAAAGTGATTTTTGATAGATATGTATGTAGTGTCATTTTATTGCTAGTCTGCTTTCCTCTGTCTTTTCTTTCACTTTTTCTTATTCTCATTCTTAAAATTAGCCCTTTAACATATATAGCAGTACTTGTTCAGTGTTAAGAAACTTCTTTAGCTTTTTCTTGTCTGGGAAGCTCCTTATGTCTCCTTCAATTTTAAATGATAGCCTTGCTGGGTGAAGTAACCTTGGTTGTATGTCCTTGCTTTTCATCATCTTGAATATATTTCATCCTATTCCCTTCTGGCCTGAAATGTTTCTGTTGAGAAATCAGATGACAGTCTAATTGGTGCTCTCTTATAGGTAACTACCTGCTTTTCTCTTGCAGTTTTTAGGATTCTCTTATTGTCATTAAGTCTTGTCATTCTAATTTTGATGTGTTTGGTGTAGACCTCTTTGGGTCCAACTTGTTTGGAATTCTCTGAGCATCCTGGACTTGTGTGTCTTTTTTCCTTCATTGGGTTAGGGACGTTTTCAGACATTATTTCTTCAAATAGGTTCTTGATCCCTTGCTCTTTCTCTTCTCCTTCTGGTATTCCCATTAAGTGAATGTATGCCTCATGCTGCCCAAAGTATTTCTTAAGCTCTCTTCATTTTTTTAAAATTCTTTTTTCCTTTTGTTTCTCTATCTGGGTATTTTTCTTTACCTTGTGTTCCAAATTTTGATTGGATCCTCTGCTTCATCTAACCTACTGTTTATTCCTTCCAGTGTATTATTTACTTCAGATATTGCCTTCTTTATTTCTGACTGGTCCTTTATTATGGTTTCTATATCTTTTTCATGCTGTTGAGTATCTTTATAATCATTACTCTAAAGTCTCTGTCTGATAAATTGCTTGCCTCTGTTTCATCTAATTCTTCTGAAGAATTCTCTTGATCTTTCATTTGGGGTCTATTTCTTTGTCTTCCTATTTTGGCTGCTTCTTTGTATTTTTTTGCCTTAATTGTTGTTTGTTTGTTTGTTATTTTGTTTGTTTTTAAGAGAAGAAGAAAGGCAGGGAAGGTGGGGGGGAGGGAGATAGAGAAACATCAGCTGTCCACTTATTTATGTTTTCAGTGGCTGCCCTTATGCCTTAGTTGTTAAACTAATCCGTGATACAGCCTCAAGCCATCAGTAGCAGCTCAGCTTAAGCCCCCCAGGTTGGAGCAGATCAATTCATGTGGGCGAGGATATTGCTTCCCCTCAGGCTGATGCTGCTTGGAGGGGTTCTCCCTGGGAAAGATGGCTTCTGCATTATGGGGAATGACTCAGCAGACGGATCCTGGCGGCTGTTCCTTCAGTTCTCTTCCCAGAGCCGCCAACCCCAGACTATCTTCAATCATCTCTAGTCCACTCTGTCCTCCCTCTGTCAGAGTCCAGGGTGGGTGAGTAACAGCAAATGGAATTTTGTGCACTCACCCTTTAAGAGGCTTCCTGTGTCTGCAGCCATCTCTCCCTGGTGGACAGAAACCCTGCTGCTTTTCACAGCTGGATGTTGTCTGGGTTTCTTTCTGGCTCCTTTGCTGCAGGCTGTGGGGCTCAGCTTGGGTTTTAAACCCCACACTTCCGTAAGGGGAAATCCTTACCACTGAAATATTCCTCTGGAACTTCAGCTGCCACCCATGAGAGCCCAACCAGCCCTCCACATTACCTACCCTTCTTGATATGGTGATGGGATTTCTTACATTAGACCTTTGTTATAAGGCTTCTCTTCAGCTAGTCTTCAGTTTTTTATTCAGAATGATTTCTCTACAATTTAGCTGTAATTCCAGGTTGGTCCTGGGAGGAGGTTCAACATATTTTCAAGGAAAAAAATTAAGGTGTTGGAATAATACTGTTATTCAATACGATGTTTCCCAATGTAATATTTTACAATAATCCTAAACTACACATTGAATTATTTGTCAAATATGGGTAATACCACTATCATTCTCTTATTTACTCTTTTTATAGTTGACCCCATATTATAAAATTATTTTTCTGAGTTGAAGTTATACACATTTTTCAGAATTAAAAGAAAAGCTTCTGAGGCAAATATCAGCATTTTTAAGAAGGTTACAAAATGTATAATTATGGTCTTGGATCTACAAAGGGAAGCAGCCAGTATTAGACTCATCAATTTTTTTTTTTTTTTTTAGAACAAGACCACACAAATGGAAATGAAGAAAAGATCGCCAACTTCTATGATCACTTCTTTGGATATGTTGGATGATGCTACAGTCAGACATAAAGAAGGTAAAGTAAAAAATATTTAGACACTCTGAAAGGTACTATTTATAAGATTGACTTTTAAAGAAATTGTATAATTTCTTCAGAATTTTACTGTAAGCTAACATGAGAATATTAGGATGAAAAATTTATAAAAATTCTATAAACATAGTGTTTTAAATTATTGGAAAGGGTTGCCAAAGAGTACCAAAGAATTTTTTTAACATTGAAAGTGACATAGAAGTGGCAATTTGTAACTAAAAATAAACCTTGGAATATGAATTGATATAAAACAATATATAAAGGTCCTTTTATATTGACACTGCTTTTTTAACATTTAACAAGTAACTTATTATCATGGCCAATATTGAAAGACATTATTTTGTAAAACATAAATCTAAAAATTATAAATTATAATACTCTCAACTATATTCCATATTTGGCTTTTTTGGCAGATACTCCCATGTTTTGTTTCCAGTCCACAGTTTGTCTCTTTTTCATTTGTCCTATACAGCAAGCATGAACACAATAGAGGAAATTTGCTCTGATTTTTATTAAACATTTTAAAAATATTTTTAAATATTTTTTTAATATTTCTTTGCTAATTCCAAATCAGAAGTTTAGTTTCAAATCTCTTTTTACATGCAAAGTAAAAATTTTATATTAGTTAAACTTAAATAGATAACTTGCTTACATTTGAGTTTTCTCTTCTTTCCTTTCAGAGTATAAAAAATCTCGGAAGAGATGCCCATTATGTTGGTATAAATTTGCTAAAGTGTTCTTGATCTGGAATTGTTCTCCCTGTTGGCTAAAATTGAAAGAGTTCATCCATGCGATTGTGATGCACCCATTTACTGATCTTTTTCTAACTATATGCATAATTCTAAACATACTTTTTTTGGCCATGGAATGTTATCCAATGAGTGAAGAAACCATCAATGTTCTCAGCATTGGAAACCTGGTAAGGCTCTTATTCTACATTATTTTCATTTGCAATTTCAATTTTTTTAAGTAATCATTATCCCATTATTTTATTTTATAATTCTAATATGTTACAAATGCATTACGTAAGCACTAGATCAAGTATTGTTTCATGTTTCCACACATCACCACTCCAAGCCCTGTTTTGTAAATGTTCTTATCTCTGAAGAGGTTTATACCTAGAGTTTAAAATTCTGCCATTTAAATTTGGGATTTCTCTCCAGAAGCTTGGTAGTCTGGTTAAGTGGAAATTATTTCTTTCCTCTCTCTTCCCGAGTATACCCTTTCTTGGTAACACAGCCCAATAGATCAGAGCAGGGCAGAAGTCAAACAACAAATGTAAGTTCTTCACTGAGACCCAGTTCTGAATCCTGCCTACAAGCGCACCTGACCCTGTCTGCTTTCGCCACCTGTCTTTAGAGCGGAGATTATTTGTTGCAAGGTATCGCTGGGATCCACCTCTCCTTTTCATCCCATAGAATGCAAAAGGCAAAACATTCCTATGAATTTAGAAACAAGCCACATTTACACAAATATATAGTGCTTGATTCCCTTTTCCTTTTATTATTATTGTTGTCTAGTTGCTTGGTACTCATACTAACAGCCGAACTGCTACTATTTTTGAATTATACATTTACTTGATACCAAAACTGTAATTTAGTTATTATTACCAGTATAGTTTTCAAAAGACAGTTTTCACAGGTTTATTCTGTTTTTTTTTGGGAGGGGGGGAGCATATATGTACTTCTTTTAGTCTTTTACACGTTGAAAAATTAAATATCTTAAATACTCCATAAACCAAAAGGAACTATTAAAAATGAAAAGATTTGCACCCTCAAATTTTCTTTTATTTTCTTCCAGACTGGCTTTTAAAAATAATTGAAGATTTTATATACAGTGTTTGATATTACATTCTTAAGTAAAATTTATGAGTTTATTGTCATACCAACTCCAAAACTAATCAGGTATTAACAGAGGAACTATGAGGAATGTGACATTAAAAAGTTACAGTTTCCGTGTAGGAGGTTACTGATAGAGCTATTGAAATCACATTTTCATCCATGTGTTTTGTTTTTATTTAGGTTTTTCTTGGAATTTTCACAACAGAAATGATTTTTAAAATAATCGCTATGCATCCGTATGGGTATTTCCAAGTAGGTTGGAACATTTACGATAGCCTGATTGTGCTCACGGGTTTGGCCGAGCTTTCTGTAGCTCGTGTTCATGGGTTGTCTACCCTTCGTTCATTCCGTGTGGTAAGTAGAATCCGAGACCTAAATTTTATTTTATGAACATTTATCACAGTTTCCTCAGATGTGAAATGGAAAGAATAGTAAAAATAATACCACTGGGACGTGAGTTGATATTGCCCCAGGAAAGAGTAAGCAGTCTCCAATGCTGTTATTTAAGCAAAGCATGAAAGGAAATAAGCCACCTATGCAGCATTTGAGATGGGAGTTCTAGGGATCAGGGCCAGCGGGACTGGGCCAGTTTCGAGGCGCAAGATAATGACGAGCCCCACCCAGGAGCTGAATGTTGAGGTGTAACTAAGGAACTGGAATCAGGTATTTCTAAATGCAAAGTAAAAAAACTTTATATAACACCGGTCAGGCCAGCAGAATATTACTATAAAAATTATGAAGTCAGAAGCAGTATATGTCTGCAGTCAAGTGTGGTGTTTAAGAATCAGGAAATTAGGCAAGGGAATATTGTTGTTAGAATGGTTTTTATGAAAATGTTAAGCTTTTGATAAGTAATACATTGTCACACCCTGGTAACAAGTTGAAGGAATATAGCAGGAATCAAGAACAATCTGTCTTAAATCCTCATGCACAAACTTTTCTAATGAGTGAGAGAAATATATACAAGATGTAGTTATCAAATTTATAGATGAAACAAGACTAGGAAATACAGAAAATGAGATCAAATATAGGATCAAAATATCTGAAAATCTACTAATAGACTGAATATAAGAGAATTAAATTTTACATGGATAAATGTAAAGTCCTGTTCTTGAGTCCAGAAAGTCAGGGAAGGTATAGCACACATTAAAATGATGTATGGGTTTCAGATGACTTAAGTTCATTGTTATATCATAGTAAAATATTAAGGCAATCTGTACTGTATCAGTAGACATAAAAAATTTAATGAAAAGGGAAATATTCGGACTAAAACTAGAATGTTGTGTTTGGTCTTTAATGTGTTACTTTAAAAGGGAACTATAAAATAGAACTTTCAGTAGAATTCAGTGGAAACTGACAGGTTTTTTTCGATACTATCTATATGTCAGATTGTGGAAAAATACCCGATGTATTGTGAAAAGCAAAACAGAGAATGGATAGTTGCCCTACCAGGTATTAAAACATTTGGTAGAGCAATTATAATAGTATACTATTGAATAGGCATTGACAGATCAGTTGAAGAGGATATATGTCATATATGGACTTCATGTAAAATGTTATAAAATATGATGATGTACTAAGAATTGCATATAAAATGAATTTTCAGTAGTTAGTATTAACAATGCTCAAAACTGAATATTACATTAAAGACTATGTGAATATGTACAATGCTGATAAAAATTTCAAATGTGTATTATAATAAATAATAACCAAGGTTTATTTTTAATTTTGTTTCTTATTCTTGTTTTTTATATTTCTCTATAAGTTGCGAGTTTTTAAGTTGGGGAAATACTGGCTGACATTTAAGATTCTGACACTGACTCTTAATCACTCATTGGTGGCCTTGAAAGACCTGATCTTGCTGCTGTTCACCTTCACGTTCTTTTCTGCTGTGGTCGGCATGAACTTGTTTGGTTTGAGTTACCAAAAATATGTCAGCAACAAAGACTGTGAAACCCTTCGCTGGCACATGATTGATTTCTTCCACTCCTACATGAATGTGTTCCGGATTCTCTGTGGAGAGTGGATAGAGACTTTATGGGATTGCTTTAAGACAGCTGGCCAATTCACTTGTATTCCTTTTTACATGATGGTCGTTTCAGTTGGAAACTTATTGGTAAGTAATCCATGCTTTTAAATTTTCTGTGAGAAACTGATGTAATATAATCTAGTGTTTTCATGATGTGTACCTGTGGAGTCCGGTGGTCTATAACTGTGCTGTTCAATATGGTAACACCTAGCTACACGTGGCTATTGACCAGTTGAAATATGAGTGGTCTAATTTCAGATGTGCCCTAAGTGTAAAAACCATCTGCAGAATTTAAAGTCTTACTTCCCACAAAAAGATAAATTAGTTCAATAATAATTTTATATTGAATCACAGTTTTAAATGATACTATTTTATAAATTTAAATAAAATGTTAGCAGATTAATTTCTCCTGTTTTTGTTTACGCTTTGAATGTGGCTACTGAAAAATTGCACATGCAACATGCATCGTATTTCTGTTGGAAAGCCCTGGTTTCTAACCTTGCCACTCAAAGTAGCATGGGTGTCATATGGGAGATGGCTGTTAATGCAGGCTCTCAGACCCTATACCAGACCTATGGGAGCAGAATCCACATTTTAAAAATATCCACAGGTGATTTGTATGCACTTTAAATGTTAATAAGCACTTAAACATAGCACTGATTGTCAAACTTGGAAGCACAATGGGGAATTAATAAAAATATACTAATATCTTGAACCCATTCCCAAATATTCTAATTTTATGGGTAAGTGGACATAGCCTGGTCATCAGGATTTTTTAAGAATCCTTATTTGATTAAATTGTGCAGCAAAGTTTGAAATCCACTGGTCTCTAAAACTGTTATGCGTTAACTAGGAGAGATAACTTTCACTTTTAAATTTCCCATAATTGAAATGGTGCTACATGAATTGAGTAAGTAGCTTTTACTTCTAAGAAAAAGGAATGACTTATAAAAGAAATTTTGTCTTATAGGGAAAGAAAATAGGACTCAATATTTGCTTTTTACTCATAAGTGATAAAGATTAAGTACATTTCCCAAAAGTCAGAAAAAAATCACAGGTTAGACTCCATTGTATTGGTAGCCTTCCTTGTTGCTTCTGTTTCACCCTGGTCGTAGCCCCTGTCACACACTTAACACACTGCCATTTCGCTTCATTGTTGATGTACTTGTCTATCTTTCTGCTGCTTGAAAGATAGGGTCGTGACTGTCATCTATATCGTCAAAGTCCAGAACAGTGTCCAACAAGTAAAAATAATTCAATATCCTCTGCCTTTGTAACAATTAGTACATTTTCAACTCCAACTGACATAAAACACAATTCTAACTGGCAGAAACAAAAATGAGCATGTATATCAGCACATATAACTCAAAATATCAGAGATTTCACTTCAGTTGACACATATATGCAAAGAAAATCTTTAGAGACAGGTCTTTGTATATCTCATATTTTCCCTTTTCTGTTCCCCTTCCTGGCCAGTATCCTCTGTTTTAGCCAGATGGCTGCCTCCCTAAAGCTTCATGTCTTCATATCATATCAAGTCTAATAGAAGACAAAACTCGTATTCCTTTCCAAGAAGTCCCTGCAAATTTCTCCCATCATCTCATTTAGCTCTGAGTCACATGTTCATTTCTGAACCAATCTCTGTTGCCCAGGGTATGGACTATATTAATATATATTACTATGTCATTTCACTCAGAGTTTTCTCAAAGCTAGAGATGGTGTCAATACAAACTCAAATAATGGGATAAGGGTGGTTTCCCAAATGAAATGTAGATTTCCATTCCCAAAGAAAGGTCTATGGCTGATGGATGTCAAGGTACACAGCAACACTACACCCCACCACACACACAAAATCAAAACCAAAGAAACAGAAATACTTAGGTAATTATGTCATTGCATTTCCCTTTTTTTGTTTTTGGATTCCACCTGTTCCTCATTTTTCTTATTCCTTCTGATCTGAAACTTCAAGTCTAAGGGCAGATGTACTTCAGGATAAAGAGTTACATCAACTTCCACTGCTAATCGATTGGCCATCATATTGCTAGGCTTCCTAAATCTTTAAAGTTTTATGTCCCTCAACAGCCACCCAGATGCAGGGCATTATTATAGTGACAGTAGCATAAATACAAGGCAAAAAATGCAAGGAGGGAATTTTTGAAGCTGTAGATTTTTTTCCCACATACTTCTAACTCATTGCACTAAAGCATTATAATTCCACACCAAAACTACAGCATTGGTATAAATAGAAGGTATTCAGAATTTTTAAATTTAATTTTATCTTATTCACTCAGCAAAATTTCAATAGTGATTCAGGGGCTGAAATGGAAGCCTTAAAAAAGTCATCATATACAAAAGCAGGCATCTAAAGTGCCTTTAAAACAGTGTTGAGTTATGGGAAAAAATAGAGTTGAGATCCAAGCAAACATAGGTTCAAATTTCAATTCTATTGCTTACCAGTTAAGCAACTGTCTGCATATTTTACAGCCTCTTAAACCCTGACAATATCTAACAAAAGCATAAACAAAACAATAATACATGCCATAGGGATATTGTATTTTTAAAAAATCAGCTAGCACTTTATAAATATTCATAAATGTTTGTTTTACCTTCCCTAACCTTTAGAAAATTACATCTCCCACATCTACAAAATTTTCTTAATTATTTAACATTATGTAGAAGGTTCAGTTAGGTACCTTCCAGATGTTTTACCTGCAATTTAATTCAGTTGTCATCAAGTGAACTGTGATATCTGATTAAAATCACAAAAGCCAAAGACAGATAGAAACATGAAAAGAAATAGAAAAGTTAATGTAAAATCCAGTTGCTTTTTATTTATTTTTTGTTAAATTTACTGGGATGACATCAGTTAATAAAATTATATAAATTTCAAATGCATAATTTTATAATGTATTGTCTGTATGTTGCATTGTGCATTTACTACCTAAAGTCAAATTCAGTTGCTTTTAAAAATAAAAAAATTGATCATAAATATGTATGTTATCCCATATATATTTATATATTTCCAAATTGAATATAAGTTGATATAGTTAGAACAATATTAAAAATAAAAGAGCCTTAATACATTTAAAATTTTTGAACACTAATCAGAAAAATAATAAGTAAGTCTTGAATTTTCTTTCTCTTCTATACTATTTTATTTTGGTATGAGTTGCTCAACTCACACAATAGGTAGATATCTTTGAGGTAAAGGAGAGAGCAAATTTCAGGGAAGACTTGAATGTTTTGTTTTATATACTTTATTTCACCCTTTATCTCTTAACACAAAAGCAATAAATATGTGTTTTGAATCTCGTTATAACACTGTGACTGAAAGTTACCCTGTATACAATATAATGTATGTTTCCCCCTTCCTTGTTTATTAATCCTCAAATTAGAGGTTATCAAGCCTCCAGCTTTGATCATTTACACCTCCTGTTTTTCCTTTTTAATTCTTTAACAGACTAGGCTACTTTTAGTTCAGAGCACATGTGAACAAAGCAGAAGCATGTTACAGTGTTTAAAAGCTCGTCATTTGCACCAGAGTTCCAGAGTATTTTGAACTTTATATTCAGCCTTTTAACATTCCTGTATATATGTATTTATGCATGTGTATGTATGTGTGGGTGTGTGTTGGGAGGTGTGTGTATGCCTCCAATATAAGAAAACTTAGACGGCAAGGTCTTAAAAATGTCACCATTAAAGCATAATTTTTCCTTGTCCAAATCCTGGCACAAAATCTATTCTTTTATTTACTCTGCAATTAATTAACTTTCCAACAAATATTTATTTATCACTAATACTGTGCCTAACAGTGCCCTAGTTGTCTGCTTAAAAGAAAATGTGGCTTCTAGTCATATGATGCTTATAGTCATGCAATTTTTACCTAACAGCTTTCCTTATTTGTCATCATGCCTAATACTTAACTAAAGAAAGGAGGAAGAAGAAACAACCAACTATCTTAAATTGTATTTGGTCTTTCTCTTTTCTATCCAGAAGTTATTGTCCTTTAAGAATGATAGAGATGTTAATAGTGTAGTTTCTGTAAGGGTCATGGAGCCCTTGCTCACGTAATCTGTAAGTAAGCCTTATTGTCAAATGAAACACTAGAATGAGAGCAATTATATGAATATCTGAGGGATTAGCACTTGAATATTGCATTTCCAGTTTTTTGTTTTGTTTTTCTTTTTTAGTTTGCCCCCTGAGACTCTTTCATTGTTGGTTATAGAAAATATGTGAATTGTTCAGATGATCTCACCTATAAGAAATTTTCAATTTTGAACCATCTTGTACTCTACATTGTACTGCTACACCAAAATATGGTTAAGATTAAGATTATATGTTTGATTACATTACTATCTGCTATAATTTTGATTTTTCCCATATGAGTCTTATTTGAAATTTATCTATTTCTATATATATGAGGATACAGATATAGAGAAGTAAAAGCAATCTGTTAGAATTGAACACCAAATGGTGGGCAGTTCATATTTCTCAGGTGTGTGCATGAGAAAGTCATTATCAGAGTATCTGAGACTTTATCTCTTCACACAGATCCAGAATTCTGAAAGAAGTTATAACAAAGGAGTGCTTGGAGATTTTTATATACTTATATTATCTTATGTACACCTTGATCATCAGTATAATTATTCTAAAAGTAGATCTTAATATGTGAAGAAGTCAGAAACATAGGCAGGAAAAACTTATATAAGTTATATGGACAGCAGTTTCTCCAATAACATCATTTCACTTAATGTCATTTTGGCCACATATCTGTGACCCTCAAATGAAATAAGCGAGTTGGAAAATGATTGTCTTATTTTTATTAATGTTTCTTAAATGTATGTATAGCTCACATTTATTTCATTGTTTAATATTAGAAATGTTTCGGCTCTTCATTTAGAAGTTTGGTGATGTTTTGTGACCAAAAATATGCTGTAGGAACTTAGCCCTTATTATACCAATTAGCCAATTAGTGGTAAAATTGGTTTTGTTATATATTGTTTCCCTTAAAGTCACAGTTTCCAAGAATCAGTGGATGATGTTAAATGAGGAATTATGTATATGTGTGTGTGTGTATGTATGTATACATATATATATATACACACACACATATTTATGTTCTTCAACATAATGGATGTCATTTGAACATTGCCCTCTAACAATAATATGTAAAACATAAAATTAACAACCTTAAGCTCCAAGATCTGAGGAGAGGAGAGGAAACATCCATAATAGGCAAAATGCTCAAATTAGTACCTTAAGTCTAAGAGAATAATCAATATTAATCTTCAACACTAGAATCCAAAAATATCTTTTATACTCTATAATTACAAACAGGATAAAAATCTGATTCTCAAAACTGAACATGCTTTCATCATATTTTTCAGTGATAGTAAAGATCAAAATATATACTGTCTTTGAGTTTGAATAACTTGCAGATGTTAATAGTACTTCTATCACTCATCTCTTTCTTATTTGACCAAATTTATGACCTCAAATAATCAATTAACCTACCCAATCCCTGCATTCACATGACTCGATAAAAAGTAGGTGTGGGCCCCAGAACCAGAGATAGCTCTCTCAGCGAGATTCCTTTCGGGCTTCAGAGCCCATGAAAATGTCATTAGCCCCCTTCCTGGGATAGGGCTGAAGTGAAGGCAGCCACCTGGAGCAGCAATTCATTTTGTCACCTTGGGAGAGGCAGCTTGGCCCTGTGAAAGGAAACAAGCTTTGGAATGAGACAGACTTGAGTTCCATGTGTGTGATCTTTGATATTTGACATCTATAAACCTTGCCTTTTTCCTCTGTAAATAAATAGAAACAAATATTTCATAGAATGTTATGATGTTAAACAGAAGTCCTGGCTACACAAACCTCTAGCACAGCCCCCGACCCATTGTAGATGAGTAAGAACTGAATAGTATGGTAGTGCATATGCTGTTTTCAAATCTCAGTTCAGCTTTTTTTAAAGGATTTCTTATTGTTTAAAAGGAAACAAAAATGAGATACGCTTAACCTCATTTACCTCCTTTCCTTCTTCATTTAGATACTTTACCTGTTTCTGGCGTTGGTGAACTCCTTTAGTTCATACGATGCTGCAACAACTGAAGAGAATGATGAAGCGAAAAATCTCCGGCGTGCAATGGCAAGGATTAAGAAAGGAGTACATTATGTACTTTCTAAAATATTGTGCAAAAGACAAAATGTTCCCAAGGACACAATGGACAATGTAAATGATCCCTATGTGAAAGAGAATATTTCTGACCATACCCTTTCTGAATTAAGCAACACCCAAGATTTCCTCAAGGACAAGGAAAGAAGCAGTGGCCCAGAGAAAAACACAATGAATGAAAATGCGAGTCAATCACTTATCTCCAGCCCTACTGTCTCTGAAACTGTACCAATTGCTTCAGGAGAATCTGATATAGAAAACCTGGATAATAAGGAGATTCAGAACAAGTCGGGTTATGGCAGCAGCAAAGAGGTAAGACATTCAATATCCTGTTTGCTTATTATTGATTTATGGCATTGTTGATAAGAAGGTGAGTCAGCACTGAAGTTCCAGAGTTAGATTACTCACTCAGTCCTGGCAATAGCACTCCTTGCTCCCGATTTTATGCTCCTGATTAAGTTGCTTAAACTTTCTAAACTTCAGTTTACAGATGAGGATAAAACTGTATCTATTTCTAAGGGAAGTTAGAAAAATTAAGAACAATAGTTGAGTAGTACATACAACAATGCCCAGTACATGATAAGCACTTAGTAAACATTAGATAATATAATTATAAAATCTTATAAATTAATAAGCAGGCATTGTGGGGTGATGAAAGGCATACTGAAGAAAACTAAGTTTTCAAAATCAATATGTATTACTGGAGAAATCATTAAACTCTAGGGCATCTTTAAAATGTTGGATTGGACTACAACAGGGCTAAGAGACTTTGTTCCTTCTAAAATTTTATGACCCTTGTCAGCTCGTTTCAGTGACATATGACATACATATTAATAATTGAGTTGGACTAAAAGAATAGAGAGAAACCAATGGTTTGATCTGCTTTATAAACTTCTGGACAAAAAAAAGGACACATTCAAAGAAGGGCAAATATTGCTGTTCTCCTACTGCTCACATGTATACATATAACCTGCTGGATAAAGTTTTAGTGCCTTCATTTGCAAGCAGCTTAATGTCTTAGTAGGAGGTGTAGTTTAACAGAAAACTACATCTGCACAGATCACAACACACTGTGGGCGTCTTGCATTGGGCCTCATGTAGGGACTCATCTCAGATCACTCATAGACTTTGGGGAGAGAGGATCAAAGAGCATCTCTTCCCAGGTCCCCAAAGTCTCTGGGACCATCTTGTTTTCCAAACCTCTTTGGCTTGACAGCTGATCTGGGCAATAGTTTGTGAAACTGGCCTTATAGTAGAAGTCAAGTTTCAATTTTTCAAAGTCTTTCCAGTTCTTAATGAAGGCATCTTTGTTTTAGAGAAGGTTTCACTCCTTAGCATACCCATTCTCGGTTTCACTTTCCTTTAATTAGTATCATTATGAGAAAATAGGGACATTCCTCTCCAGCACAATTCTACATCTTCACTTAAGACATTGACTACCGTCCATCTTTAGGTAAAATTGCTATTTATCACAGCACACTATGTCAAGATGTTCTGGGAAACTCCTTTCCAAATCTCATTAGAAAGTCTGGGATATAAAAATGAAAAGGAAAGAAGGAGTTAAATATGATTGTAAATGTTGAGGTTGCAGAAGTTATAATTTATTCTGCATAATTATTTAGTCCTGTTGATTGGTTAACTCCTCATAAATTTGTTCACTTATTTGTATGTTTAGTTATATATTTAACTTAATTAGACACTTTCCAGTTTATGTAGCCCATGAGTATTTAGGATGTTAATCTACCAAAAACCAAAGAATAAACTACAAAAATCACATGTGATTCGATAATTCAAAGATATATACTATTTTTTAAAGATTTTTATTTATTCATTTCAAGAGAGAGGAGAAGGGAAGGAGAAAGAGAGGGAGAGAAACATCGATCGGTTGCCTCTCACACAACCCTACCTGGGGACCTGGCCTACAACCCAGGCATGTGTCCTGACCAGGAATCGAACCAGCAACCTTTCGGTTCACAGGCCAGCACTCAACCCACTGAGCCACACCAGCCAGGGCCAGAGATACATACTCTTATATCTTTGGTATTTAAACTTTCAGCCTCTTTGATTACAAATGTGTAACTGTATAAATTTTATCAAAATAACATCAGACTTTACATTGGTAGCAAGGTAGCAATATATCATAGTCATTTTCTCATACCATTAAATAATTACCTACTAAAATAAATTATTTATAATTTTGAATCTTAATTGATTTATTTGTAAATTTAAAATCATTATAATAAAAGGAGTTTGGAGGGTAAAATTACATCAAAAAGTTTAAGTGCAATCATTTTAAGAACTCTAAAAAACACGTAAATATAAGGTGTAAAATTTTCAATTATTGAATGACCACGCATTATAAAATATTTATTTATTTATTGTCTACTTCTAAATCAGTGCATTGCTGTAGCTTTTTGTTTATCAGAAGTAAAGAAAATTTAAGATAAAGGAAGTAATAAAATGATTTATTTGCTTAATAGTAATATTCTGCTTATATATTTTTATTTAATTATTCATTTTTTATTGTTTATGCTATTGCAGGTGTTTCCACTTTTTTTTCTCTTTTTCCATCTCCACCCAGCTCCACCCTCTCCCATCCCTCCATCTGACGCTGTCCATGGGTCATGCATAAATGTTCTTTGACTAATCCCTTCACCAATCTCCCTCCTCCCCTCTAGCAGCTGTCAGTCTGTTACATGTGTCTGTGCTTCTGTTTCTATTTTATTTGTTAGTCTATTGTGTTCATTAGATTCCACATATAAGTAAGATCATGTGGTATTGGTCACTGTGCAGCAGTAAAAGAAGAAACTCTTACCTTTTGCAGCAGCGTGGATGGGCCTGGAGAACAGTATGCTAAGAGAAATAAGTCAGAGAAAGACAAATATACCACATGGATACTTTTTTTTAAATTGAGCACTATAATGTTTTACTGACAATTACCAGTAAAGTTTAAGCAAAGTTCCTAATTATATTTTATTGACACTTATTGTGCATATGACCAAGAATTAGGACAAAATATTCGTAAGTTCTTTTTTATATAATCTACCTAGAGCTTTCCTTAATTTTTAAGAGACAACCTTTTGCTTCCAAACATTTTAAACACTTATCTTAATTTTTAAAATAAGAAAATAATTTTTATGTTATTAACTTTAGGATCTTGGTCATTTTAAAGGATGATATGCTGCATCTTCACTTTAAATAAGGTAAAATAAAGCATTGTAAGAAAATCATCTCAAGTAAAGGCCACACCTGTCACCTGCAGGTTACCACAGACACAAAGTCCTGACTGCCTAACCCTCGCCAGTCTTGAATTTCAGTCAAGAGCAGACTCAGTCCTTGCAAGAGCTTCTTTCCGTAGGGCTGGTACCACTTTCCCAGGCCTATTCTTGACCTTCTTCCCTGTACCATTTCTTCATTTCACTTCAAGGTAACATCACATCAGTCTCGTCTTAGGATGGCATACATAAGAATGTTTGGAATGGAATTTACAATAAACACTAAGTATACTCATCTACCCATTTTTAACATAAAGGGGTAATTTATTCTGATGCTACTCATCTCATTGAAATAGCATAGTGAGACCTTATGAATAACTTCAAGAAAGCTTTGGAATGCAAATACTTTTGGAAATTAGAGATGGACTCTATCTACATCATTTTGGAGAACAGTGTTGTTAATTAATGTTAATTTTAATCAAAATTATTTTATCTTAAATTAATTTTTAAAAATAACTTTTAAAACCAACAACTCATTAAGATATGTGTGCATTTTAACATCAGTCATGAACTTGGCCCAATGATGGTCTTTGTGTGCGTAATTTTTCTTATTCCTGAAAATGAAGTAAACTTTAACTACAATGAGTAAGTGGGACTTTATTCACATTTTTGGTGGGACTTTACTTTTCAGAAGGTAAAGCCGTCTAGCTCATCTGAATGCAGTACGGTCGATATCGCTGTCTCTGAAGAGGAAATGATCTATGAACATGAAAAGCCAAAGCATCGTAAAAACAGTAAGAAAAACATTGATTATCATACTGAAATTAGACTAAATTCCCTTTAAACTAAATAATACTATTGGATATACTTTTAATTTTAGAGAACTCACTAATCTGGTTAAGGAACGCACACAGTGTGTGCACACACGTGCACAAGCGCCCACATGAATCCCAATAGACAATTAAAATAAATGTCAAGAAAAAGGCAACCTTTGGAAAAAAGGGAAAGGGCCTGTTTCCTAGGGTATCTAATGTAGGAGTTAAGAGTGCAGGCCCTGGAATCAGAGAGCCTAAGCTCAGATCCCAGCCTTTTACTTTTCCTTACCCTCTCTCTGACTCATTTTCTAATATGTACACTGAGGATAATAATAAAACTTACCTTATTGTTTTAAAAGGTTATGTGTGTTTGTAATTCTGTGCCTCGTGGAATGAAGTAAGCATTTAAATACTCATATGAAAACATCCTATAACTTTCATAGAAAAACGAATCACGTACTGCTGTTATATTTTTACATACTACACGAATGTTAACAAATAGATAAGGCTTCAGTTGGTCAACTCACTAGATATATAACTTACATCTCTTGATGACTTATAATTAAAGTTAATTTCCTAGAAAGATTAACAAATGACTACAGGTTCTAGACATTCGAAATCACTGGAAATCATCAAAATGGAAACTGCTAAATGCTCAAATTCTTATACTCAGAATAAGAATCTGCTCTCAGAGCTTGAGTGCTAGGACTTGTATCATCCAAAAGAAAGGAAGAAATATTTCCTACATATATATGTTTTTTACCAAAGGCTTACAAATTAACATTAGGTAAAATTCTAAAATAACTCAACCCACCTTCATTTCCTCACTTTCTTACAGGCTAATCAGTCCCTTATCCTTAGGTTTCCTTACGCTAACTCTGCTGGCCAGAAGGTGGAATTCAAATCCCATGTGCACATGCCCCTCTCAGAGAGTACTCCGTAATCCAGGGCTGCTCCTTATAGAACCTCAAACAAAATTCCTATTTTCGTGCCATCTAAGAACTGAAATCAATTTACCTGACTTAATTGATACGATACCTTTTAATATTTCATAAATATTTGTGAATTTAAATGGGAATGCTAGTTAGGCCATGTGAATCTTCAGAGAATAAAACTTCCAAGCATTATACCAAAATGGGATATTCAGAAGTTGTTGCATATGTGTGTATTTTTTTTAATTCTGTAGTAATAATAGAGGATAAATTATATTCTCAGACTCTTCCCCAAAGGTTTAGGGATTGTGCTGAGTCATCTCTGCCTTTCACAATTTTCTTAATTACCAAACTCACAAGTTAAGTTTTTTTTTTCTCAGTGATTGCAGTGTTCAGTACAGCAAAGGTAAAAATCAAATGTTTCTAAGTCAGAGACCACCTATATTAGATTCTGCAAATAAGTAATTGAAAGAATATTGTACAAATTTGGGGATGTTTATTTTTTTTCATGAATTTCCAAGGTTTTTCTTCTTAATGGCTTTATTCTTGACAGGTTATGAACAAAGATCTTCACCAGGTCAAATCAGTAGAGAATCCAAGAAAGGAAAAATTTGGCCAAATATAAGGAAAACCTGCTGCAAGATAGTAGAAAACAGTTTTTTTAAGTGTTTCATTGGCTTCGTCACTTTGCTTAGCACAGGTGCTCTGGTAAGTGAGAGTATGTGAGATTTTTATGGCAAAAGTATTTTGGAAGTCTATTAATTTATAAAGTCACCATACCAAATTAGTTTCCCTGAGAATACTTATTATATAGCACCAGAGTTCATAGTATGTGAGTTTAGTTTTAAAAGACATGTATCAGAGTTTCTTTAAAATTATCTAAAAAAAAATATGAATGACAGTGGGAAAAAAGGAATATTAAAAAGATACTTAATGCTTCTTAATTTAATAAAGTTTTATATAAAAATAGTTGAGGCTTCCAGTCACGATGGCAGCATAGGTAAACATGGTACTCACATCCTCCTACAGCCATATCAGAATTACGACTAAACTACAGAACAACCATCATTCAGCTGAACAAGAAGTCCAACAACTAAGGATATAAAGAAGAAGCCACTTGAGACTGGTAGGAGGGATGAAGACATGGAACAGGCTGGTCTCACATCCACATGTAGTGGATAAAAATCGGGAGGGATATCTCAACTGAGGAGGTCACTCTTAAAGAGCCAGGAGTCCCACCCAGTCTGATACCAGGTACCCCAGCCCAGGGTTTCAGAGCCAGCAAGAGAAGTCCCTATAACTTCTGGCTGAAAAAGCCAGCAGGGATTATAGCTGATTGAGACAGGGGCTCCTGGAGTCCCAGGTGCTCCTCTTAAAGGACCCATGCATGGATTTACTCATTCATTTGCCCTGAGCTCTAGCACTGGGACAGCAGCTAAGAAGGCACCAGGGACATATGGGAAGGAACTGAATTCCCAGGCATCAGGACATGAGCTGGAGGGGCAACTTTCTGCCAGACAGAAGTGCTGGCATTGTCTATTGTTCCTTTTCAGAGCACTCCCCACACAGAGTCTCCACCAATGTGACTATCACTGTTTGTCCTGCCCTAGTGATTCCCTGAGACCCTACCCCACCCTACTTTTGGGTCCATCCAAGCTGTTTCCAGGGACTTTTCCATATGAATGACCTGTTTTGGTTCACAATTCAGATTCTCCTAAAATCTCTCAGACAAGCAGCACCTGGCCTCCATGAGCCCTGTAGCTCTCACTAACTGGTCCCAGGCCCAGCACTAGCAGCAGCTGGCCTTGCTTCACAGTTGTCCTCTCTTGGGCATCTCCAAGCCCAGTACAAGTAACGACCACCTGCAGATTGCTTTGTAGCTCATTCCAGATGGCCACAGACAGAACATAGGTGGTGACTGACCTTAATCTGCACCTCCCCTGAGGATCCAGAGCCAGTGCACCCTGTGGACAACTTCAGCCCACAACAAAGCACCATCCAACCACTTCCACAAGCAACACACTCAAAGGGTGGCCTCACCAGGTACCAAAGCCCCACTGAGGTAAATCCTGCTCTGTGTGGTCAGCCATTATGCAGTTGATCCTGCACACTGGGTGAAGGTAATCCTTCCAGCAATCGGCCTGGGGATAAATCCCTCCCATTGACATATAAACAGCAATCAAGGCCCAACTACAAGAGGACTGTGCATTCAGCCACATCGGGGGCACAGCTGGAGTGCCAAGATCAAGTGAATGTGGAGGCTGTACCACTAGAACCTACAGGAGACCTACTACATACAGCCACTCTACCAAGCCTGGGACACATAGCAGCTCTACCTGACACATAGAAACAAACACAGGGAGGCTGCCAAAATGAGGAGACAGAGAAACATGTCCCAACTGAAAGAATAGAACAAAACTCGGGGAAAAGAACTAAACAGAATGGAGGCAAGCAATCTACTAGATGTAGAGTTCAAAACACTGCTGATAAGTATACTCAGTGAACTTAGAGAAAGAGTACATGAATTTAGTGAGAACTTCAACAATGATATAGGAAACAAAAACAGAAATAGAAAACATAAAAAAGAACCAGTCAGAAATGAAGACTACATTAACTGAAATGAAGAATATATTGCAGGGAGCTGAGAATGGAGTAGATGAAGCAGAAGATCAAATCAGAGATTTGGAAAATAAAAAAGTAGAAAACACCTGATCAGAATAGCAAAAAGAAAAAATAATTTAAGAAAATGAGGATGGTATAAGTAACCGCTGGGACAATTTAAGGCATATCAACATTTGCATCATGGGGGTGCCTGAAGGAGAAGAGAGAGAGAAACAAATTGAAAACCTATCTGAAAAAATAATGACAGAAAACTTCCCAAACCTCATGAAGGAAGTAGACATACAAGTCCAGGAAGCACAGAGAGTCCCAAACAAGATGAATCCAAAGTGGCTCACACCAAGACATATCATAATTAAAATGCCAAAGGTTAAAGAAAAAGAAAGAATGTTAAAAGCAGCAAAAAAAAAAAAAAAGGCAGTTAGTTACCTACAAGGGAGTTGCCATAAGATTGTCAGCTGTTTCTCAACAGAGACTTTGCAGGTTGGAAGGTATTGGCAAGAAATATTCAAAGTGATGTAAAGCAAGACCCCAAAACCAAGATTACTCTATGCAGTAGAGCTATCATTTAGAATCAGAAGACACATAAAGAACTTCCCAGACAAGAAAAAAAAACAAACTAAAGGAGTTTATTACCACCAAACCAGTATTACATGAAATATTAAAGGGTCTTCTTTAAGAAAAAGAAGAAAAAAAGATTAAAAAATATTAATAATAAAATGACAATAAATACATATGAACAACTGAATCTAAGAAACAAAAGAAGAAACAGAAACAGAAAAGGAAACAAGCAGAACAGAGACAGACTCATAGATATAGAGAACATTTTAATGGCTGCCAGATGAGAATCTTTGGAGAAACTATTATAGTTTTATTCCATATTTATATGTTTCCACTGGTATACATGATTATTTCTGTAGTGAAACCTTTGTGACATTTTCTTATATAACTGTATGGATAGCTGAAAACATTTTTTTTTTAAAATCTCTGCTCCATTATTAGCAAGTGCCATGTATCTGAGTTGGCTACATGAAATTAGAGATAAGAGCCATGTCAGATGTAACTGAAGTTTCTGTGTTTTACATTAAGTTTAACTGATTTGGATCACTGTTTAGACCCATTATGAGACTAAGTTCAGTCTCTATAAGAAGTGGTTGTAGGGTCAATTAATGATGTCTCTTACAGGCATTGGATCAGAAAATGATACTTAGGGATTACGGTGAATAAATCCAAGCAAAGTTAAGCAGCCCTTGGGACTATAACCTATGACTTTGTTCACCATCAGCTTATTAGAGATGGCATTCCACTCCCCTCAATGCCAAAAGGCTTTTTAGAAATTACATGTACACTAACCCTTAATTCTTTTCCCATAGGCTTTTGAAGATATATATATCGATCAAAGAAAGGCTATTAAAATCTTATTAGAATATGCCGACATGATATTCACGTACATCTTCATTCTGGAAATGCTTCTAAAGTGGATGGCATATGGTTTTAAAGCCTATTTCACTAATGGCTGGTACAGGCTAGACTTCATGGTTGTTATTGTATGTATTTAAAAAATAATTTAAGCTATTTGCTGTTTCTTCTTTGCTCTTACTCTTTTACCATTCCATTTGCTTGTTTCTTCCTTTTTTCTCTTTTTATACACTTTTAGTCACCAACATTGCATGTTTCTTCATTTGTAATGTTCAATATTTATCCTTTTCTTTTCATTCTAAACTTTAAAATTCTGCACTTATTTCTCTCCTGGATTATTCTAACAGTCAAGTAGGAACCCACTGCTAACAAGACAGGCTTACTGCACAATATCTTGAAAATATCAGCATCCTGAAATATTTAAAATTTTTTAAATTATATATTCAAAGTGAGACTACTTATCGTTACCTTCACCAGTGCCACACTGATCCAGGCAACCAAACATGCTCATTAGGATTCACTGCAGCAGATTCCGAACCGCTTTTCTTGCTTCCACTGCTACATACTTTCATTCTGTTTTCCACATAGCAAACATGTATATTTTACTGCTGTAAAATGGAAGTCAGCTCAAGTCACTTCTCTTCTTGAAACCCTCCAATAAACACTGTCTCACTCAGAGTAAAAGTCCTACAAGTCCCTACACAATCCAGCCTTATCCCCTACTACCCCCCCTTTCCCCATCTTGGTCTGCGTGCCACCAGCTGGCCTTCTTGAAGTGCCTCATATATACCAAGATCGTGCCCATCTTAGTGCCTTTGCACTTAGTATTTCATCCTTCTGGAAGTTTTGCTGGCTCACCTCATTTATGTCTGCTTAAATGAAACTTTGAAGTTAGATCTTTCCACACTACCTTATTTTAAAATGCAGCCACTCCAATACGAATGTTTTTTTTTCCCTTTCTGTGCTTTCCTTAGCCCCACATCACCTACTAATATTATATAATTTATTAATTGATTTTGCTTATTGCTTGTCTTCCCCCAGTGAAAAATAAGTCCCATTAGGGCAGATTTTTTTTTTCTCAAATTGGTTCTGTTCTTATCACCTACTTTTAGAATAATTTATGTCACATGGTAGGTGTTCAATAATTTTGCTGAATGAACAAATGGCTCCCAATTCTATAAGCAATAATTGATGCCTTTCAGTCTATGAGTAATAACTTAAAATATCTGACCTCCGTCTTCTAAATTAACTCTTGCAAATTAACCTTCTACTACAACCAAAGCAGACTGCAACTCACCTTCCTTGTTCTTGTGCCCATAATTCACCGTGCATAGGTAAATGATACCTGTACTCCAAGGCCCACTTCAAGACCTTCTCTTTAGTATAGGATAAAAACCAAATTTGTCATCATGTTGCCTTATAAATACAGAAAATATGAAGGCACAAAAAAGTTAATCATAACTCTACCACTTTGCTCAGTCTCCAGTAACATTTATTAACCTGAATCATTTTTATGCATATATGTTTACTTTAAAAGATCACCTGTCTTTTCTGTATTTTGGACTTGGACTTAACAATATTCATTTCTTTCTTGATGCCTCTCCTCTAAAATCTAATTCACTATATTGTCTTAACTGTGTTTACATATAGATTCACATGTAAGTATATTACAAATTTTGTTTTAATAAATATATTGTATACTATTAGTATATTGAAAATAATTTTGAAATTTCTTTTAATTTAAATTTGAACTATATAGTTACTGATCATTAATTATAAAGAATGTCAAAATACAAATTTTGTTTATTTCAATAACATGTATTCTCATTACCAGAAAATATGTTTTATCTTTTTTAAGTGATCTTAACACAAAATGATTTTGTTATACCTTTCTGTAAGTCATTGTTAAGGTATACTGAAATACATATTAAAGCTTTTGCATATTTCTTGGTAGGCTTTGACTATGTATCTTTGTGTAATAAATGAAAAGTTCATTTTATAGATTGTTTTGGTTAAAGTTAAAATTAAATCCTATTTTCTTTTATTTTTCCTGTACCTAGGTGTTTTGTCTTAGCTTAATAGGCAAATCTCGGGAAGAACTAAAACCACTTATTTCCATTAAATTCCTTCGGGCACTTAGAGTTCTATCTCAATTTGAAAGGATGAAGGTAAGAGAAAAGTTTCTCAACTAATCAATAATTTTTATGTAGGATTACCAAATTTTTACAGATGTAAAGTTTTGCAATTTTCTCATTTATATATTTGACAATGCTAATACAAAAACCTTACATTCTACTACTTAAAGTATACAAAAGGTATATTAGCTATGCTTATGCTTATTAGGATTTTAGGTCTTCGTTGCTCATAAGATATGAAAAGTAATAAAAAATAAGCAAAAAACCCACTAATAGTTAAGAGAAAATATTTTCGTTTTATCTTTATTATATTTTTTCCATTACCATTCAGTCCCCTTTTACCCCCTCCTCCTGGCCATCACCACACTGTTGTCTGTGTCCATAAGAGAGAGAAAATATTATCAAAAGTAATTCCATTCTAATCCACATAGATATGTATGAGTATTAATGAAATGATCTGAAATTAAAAATGTGACTGTCAGCAAATGAAACTTCAGTCAGTTGGCTAACTGTTAAAATTATAAGAAAATTGTATACACTAAATAGTCATTTACTAAATAAACTTCAAAATAAATTTACTTTTTAAAAGCCACACATCACAATTTGTGAACTCCTAGCAGCTGTCTCTCCTTCGCTCTCATACCCAAACCTCCCCTGAACAACGTGGGGGGGACTCAGAAGCTGAACCATATAAAACGGCCAACGTTCAGTCTTTGGGGCCTACGGAGGAAATACACTGTGGCTCAGCCTAATAGAAAAAACAGTCTCTGACCACCACAAATAGTATAATTACGTAGATATACAGAGATCAGTTATAAACAGAAATGGCAGGAAAAATCTAATTTTACTTTTTATTTCATAATTATACTTTTGGGGTTTTTTGCATTTTTATTTACATATATTATTTAACATTATTCTGTTGATTTAATATTACAGAAAACCACATATTCAATGGTGGTAGGATCCAATAAGGAAATTATTTATGTTTAAACTGTATTATTTTATAGTTCATAAACTATATGTTAATTTAAACATATCACTCATTCTGTCATTCATTAAGAAACCATAACACTTGAATTTTTCCATTTCTTTTTATCTAAAAATTAGGGTGATTATTACAAATCCTACACAGAAATATAAAAAATTTAAAATGTGAATTTTATCAAAAACATATTGCAGAAATTTTAATTCTGTCACCTTTACATCATATATGTGTATTCATATATACATATATAACTGCATGTATTAAATACATTAATTAAATTTTAATATATATGCAAGAATGTGATTGATAATAATATTTTTGTAATTCATATGAATCTGGTTAACTCATTATAATAGGATTTAATTGCAATTAACTTATAATTGTAATTTATAACTTAGGAAACATTTTATTAACAATATTATGGAGGTCCACAAGGTAGTATTATCCCCACAGATTTGCTTTTAAACCAAAATAAGGAAGAAAATAAGCTGAAAAGTAAAATGTGGTTGAAGAGGTCTGTAAGAGTGTGGTTAAAATGACAACCAGATTTCTAGCATAAATACTGTTTGGTATTAGAAAAATTTCATAGAATATTTTAGGGCTATAAACTACACATGACTTATTAACTCAAAATATGGTGGGGTGGGGAGTTATGGATGGGGAGATATTGGTCAAAGGGTACAAACTTTCATTTATAAGATAAAAAAGCTCTGGAATTTCATGTATAGCATGGTGACTATGTGCGGCTGATAATATCATATGCTACTTAAAATTTTCCTAGAGTAGATATTTTTTTTACAACCACCAAAAAAAGAAGGAGAAGAAGAACTATTTTGTATGTGTGTGTGTGAACATTTTCCCGCCACCACTTTCCCCGGCCCCACCCACCCCCACCTCCCACCTTCAATTCTCCCTGCCTTCGGCTTTGTCAATGGGTCCTTCATGCATATTCCTTGGTGACCCTTTCCCTCCCTTTCCCCTGTTTTCTCCCTTCCTCCTCCCCTCTGTTTACTGTCAGTTTGTTTTTTATTTCAATGTTGCTGGTTATATTTTGCTTGCTTGTTTGTTCTGTTGATTAGGTTCCACTCGTAGGTGAGATCATACGATATCTGTCTTTCACCTCCTGGCATATTTCATTTAGCATAGTGCTCTCCAGTTCCATCCATGCTGTTGTGAAGAGTAGGAGCTCCTTCTTCCTTCTGCTGCGTAGTATTCCATTGTGTAAATGTACCACAGTTTTCTGAGTGCAGGGCTGAGGGGATGAAGGGAGGAAAAAATGGGACAACTGTAATAGCATACTCAATAAAATAAAAAAATAAAAAAGAAATAAAATGTTGGAACATTAGTAAGTAAATAAGTAAATAAGTAAATAAGTAAATAAATAAAAGGAAGTTTTATCATTTTTCCCATTCAGACGAATGAAAAGTGATAAGCATATAGTTTACTGCTGTTCTTTTTAAAATATAAATTCCTTAGATTTTATAAAATGGAATCAGGAGCTATTATGGTTTCTGATTTCATTTTTTCAAGGAATATTTATTGTGTCTGCTGTATACCAGGGAGTGTGTAGAAGATAACATTGTAGAAGACAAACTCCTTGCCCTTAAAAATTTTTTAGAAAAAGATGTTTATGTTTTGCAATAATCGTTTTCTTAAATTCAATAATTTGTTTTGTGTGGAATGCATGGCTTTGGGGTTTAATTAAATAAACCCCCAAATCACCAATAATCACCAATAAGTAGACTCCATCATAGAATGTTGTACATTTAAAAGTCAGTGGATGGCTCCCACCAGCTGAACAGCAAAACTGTGATACTAAATAAAGTACAATTCAACCAAAAAGAATAAAGAAGAAAGAAGAAGAAGAAGAAGAAGGAGGAGGAGAAGGAGGAGGAGGAGAAAGAGGAGGAGGAGAAGGAGGAGGAGGAGAAGGAGAAGAAGGAGAAGAAGGAGAAGAAGGAGAAGAAGGAGAAGGAGAAGAAGGAGAAGAAGGAGAAGAAGAAAGAAGAAGAAGGAGGAGAAGGAGGAGGAGGAGAAGGAGAAAAAGGAGGAGGAGAACTATGTGAGGTGATGGATGTGTTAATTAGCTTGATTGTGGTAATCATTTCATAATGTATACCTATATCTAATCATGACTTTGTGTACCTTACATATATGCAATTTTTATGTCTCTACTATACCTCCATGAACCCGAGACATGATAAGGAATGTAACTAAAACAAATTACTTGTTACTGTAAAAAATGTTATGGAATAATACCAAGGGCTTTTTTCCCCCCTAATAAATTTAGATACTTGAGGGGAGGAGAGGGGAAGAATGCCCCTATCAGCAAATTGTCTGCACCAAATTTAGTTTTAAAAATAAAAAAAGTCTTCTTGAAAACACAATTAAAAGTCAAAATATTAATTCAAGGCCAGAAAAATAAAAACAAGTACAGGCAAAAGTATATGTATCCAGTAAAGGCAGAGGGTAGGAAAGGTTAAAATTAAATAAGAGAAAATCAATGGTGCCTCAGAAAAAAAGAGAAAGAAGCAATTGGTAGGAAGGGAGTCAAAAGGGTAAGGCTAAGTGGAAGATAATGAAATAGCAAAGACTGAAAATATTCTGTCGGATATAACAACTGGTTTATATTCACATAACTGCCTTAGTGGAGTGATGAGAATAAAATGTTGATTGCAATATTAAAGAGTGAAGGGAGTTGAGGAAATGGAGACAGTGATTATATGCTATTGCCGTTATTCACGTTTAGGTGATGAATTCTCTTCCCAAAATTCCCGCTCTGGAGTGTCTCACCAGTGACAGAGTGGTTCATGAGGTGCTTTGTGATTTTGCGAGTTCTGGCTCTGTATTCAGTGTTTCTTGAAACAGTCTATTGACTTCACTGATTTACAATCTCTTGGTCTTATTTCCCCTGCCACTGCTTCACTCTCTCCTTTGTACACTGTTCCTCCTGAGGTTTAGAATCCCCCCAAATTATGTCTGGGCCTATTTTGCTCTCAGCTTATATGCTTTCTAGATAACCTTATACATACACACAGGTTCACTTGTCTTGCTCATTTCTCACATAATAGTTGATAGATGTGTCAAATCAGTGAAATACTTCATTATGCTAGTATTTATACTAACCAGCTCTGTTGTTCTTTTAATGATTTCTTTACTAAAACGTTTTGAGAATATCTGGATTTTTAATATATATTTTTAATTGAAATTTGTTACTTAGGTTATTCAGATACCAGCATGTGGCCTATTAAATCTTTAGAGATGGCTCTTTTCTTGTTATTTCGATATGACATCACATTAATTAGTATTTCCAATTTAATCAAAATACTTTCACATTTCTTACCTAAAGTTTACATGTTTGTTTTTTATATGCCAGGTGGTTGTGAGAGCTTTGATAAAAACAACTTTACCCACTTGGAATGTGGCCCTGGTCTGCCTTATGATCTGGCTGGCCTTTAGCATCATGGGGGTAAACTTATTTGCTGGCACGTTCTATCAGTGCATCGACCCAAGAAGAGGAGAAAGGTTTCCTGTACATGAAGTCAGTAATAAGGATCAATGTGAAAGTCTTGTATTGAATGAATCCGTGCCGTGGAAGAATGCAAAACTGAACTTTGATAGTGTTGGAAATGGTTTCCTTTCATTACTTCAAGTAGTAAGTATGCTCTTGATTTTATTATCTATTATATGTTCATCCATATTGTAGGTAAACATAAGGACAAAATGCGGATAATTAATACAATTGGTTATAAATTATTTCAGCTATTATTTGTTAGCAGACACATGTTATAAACAAATAGGTTAATCTGAAGAAACAAAAGTGAAACAGTTTCTGCTCTTTTTGGAGAAGGCAGTGGAGGTGAAGGTAGGACTGACAGAAAATGGCAGCTACTAGTCAAACCTGTTTCCATCACTGATCGTGTAATAGACTCCATTTTCGGTCCAGCTGTTTTATTTCCACTTAGGGCTTTGAGGAATGGCTACTCAGTTACCCAACATCTAGTAGATGTGAGGAGGTGAACCATTCCTCTCTTAGTTTCCCCATAGAAATATATAGCAGTTGCAAATAACTATGATACTTGGACAGCATGTATTTACTATTTTCCTATCTCTCTGCCTATATCTCTATTTATACTATTTTAAAATATTTTGATATTAACTACATTTACCCTGAGTGGTTTTAAATAGTTGTTAACGGACAACATGAATGTAATAGTGAAAATGGTAAAGATCTCAGCTACACAATATATTGAAGCATGGTCAGTCTTACTAATCAAATGTTCTACTATATTAATAACAGATTGAGTTTTACTTTTTATTTGCTGAAGCATAAGATTCCCATAAGCATTAAATACTTGCCATTTTTATAGGCAACGTTTAATGGATGGCTCACTATCATGGATTCAGCTGTTGATTCTGCTGGTGTAAGTACACTATAATTTTAAAGCCGTTGTTAAAGTTTAAGGAAAGTCATTTTTTAATTCAAGAGCAGAGCACTAGCAATAACAGTCATTAACAGTGTAAAAGCAACTGTTTATGCTAGACAAAAATTAACTACAGTTTATATTGTTTCATGGGCAATGAAATCCTTTCAGAATGGCTGAGCTCCAATAGGCCCATTTGAAGGATTATCAAATTTCATAACAATTATTAAACCAATACAATAAACTTTAAAATCCAATGAGCAAAAAGGAAACATTATCTCAAGTAGCGTTGTTGGATTTTCTTGTTGGAAATTGTGTTATAAATCTTATGTTAAAAACAGTCAGTATCAATATTTTCCTTATTTTTTCACTTTTTATTTATTTTTATTTTCTTTAATTTTATTTTTAGTGCAATTTTAGGTTTACAACATAATTGAGAGAGAGGTACAGATATTTCACATATACCCCTTCCTCCACACATGCATAGCCTTCCCATTATTAACTTCATTCGCCAGAATGGTGTATTTTTAACCAAGAACAAATCTACACTGGCACAGAGTAATTACCCAAAGTTCACAGTTTACCCTGGGGTCCAATCAGTGTAGTACATTCTGTGTGTTTGGACAAATGTGTGGTGATGTGGACCCGTCATCACAATATCATATGGTGCATTATCATTGCCCTATAAGGTCTCTGAGTTACTCCTTATTTTGTTTATTTTTTAACTTAACTTTTAGGTAAATATGCAGCCTGACTTTGAAGACAATATCTACATGTATATTTACTTTATTAACTTTATTATCATTGGATTATTTCTTCCTCTGGCTATGCTGGTCGGTGTTATTATTGCTAATTTCAACAAGCAGAAAATAAAGATAAGTATAAGTAGTCTTTGTTCATCAATGCCTGAGAAAATCAAACATGTTTATAAAAATGTCCTGCTTCAAATAATTGGTTTTGGATTCAGCTTAAAGTCACCTTTCATTTGGTACTTAGCTAACAAGCTGATGTTCCTATATATTGATAAATATTGCTAAAATGTTCATTCTGTACATTGTATTCTATAGTCAAATATACAGACAAGTTTAAAAGGTAAAAATTATAAGTGTTTCTGTATGTATGTTCATAAATAATGACCTGCTAAAGATAAAAAAAAGTGTGCATTTGCACAAATATGTGAAGTTCAAGAAAAAACAAATCATACTTTTTTCTTCTCTGAAACTTTCAAAGCCTTCAGAATCATAGCCAGCATTGACATCTTCTCAGTTAGAGTAGCTTTTTATGCTAGAAGAGAGTCATAAACTCTGATTAGGTGACCTAAACAGGAGCTCTTGAAGTGAATAAGAGCGAATGCAGGGGCAGAATCGAACAGCCCAGTCGGTGCCATCTCCACACAGATGCTCCCTTCAGGGCTTCTACAAACTGCAAAGGCCTCAAAAGTCATTGAAGTCTGCTTGTTCTAACCACAGGGACCTAATTCTATTGGTATAGGCAAGACTTCTAACAAATCAAAGAAAAGAATAGTTTATTTTTGAAAGTATAACTTTAGCCATGTCATCAAAGTTTAGCCATGTGTAGAATCTGGTAAGCAAACCATTCAGTGTCCCCACTAATCAGATGGGATTAAAGAGGTCAGTGGTCAAATATCGTAAACCTTTCTAGATATCCCATTTCTCCTTTGTCTCAGTTTACAAGAGGTAGGCCTCAGTAGGCTGAAAAGTTAAAATAGTGTTGACTATTCACAAGGAAGTGCACCAAAAGATAATTGTATTGCTACCAGTATATATCCTGTATGTTTTATATGGATTTCTCTGCAGAAAATCAGATGTGTTTATGATTTAATTTATTACAGTGAAGACTTTTTAAGAAGATTAAATCAATCATTGCCAAGCTTTCCAAAATGCATTTTAATATAAAGTGAAATTTGGGTTAAATGTGATTTAATATATATTTCTTTCATTTCTTTACCAAGGAGGCTCAAATATCTTTATAACAGTAAAGCAGAGAAAACAATACCATGCACTGAAGAAGCTGATGTATGAGGATTCTCTAAAAACAATACCTCGCCCAGGAGTAAGAAAACATGTAGATTTCTTGTGAAGCTTCTATAAAAGTTCTCTTTATATACTCATCTTTTAAATAAACATGTGTCTTAAGATTGTTAACAACAAATGCTTTTGAGAAAATTTTTGAAAATACATTTTTGGACAAAATTTTTTGTTTCTTTTGACTGCATGCTATCATTCTAGTTTGGTAAAAACTTTGGCCTTGATTTATTCTCCTGTTTATACTGGGACTGAAGCTGTACATCTAAAGCCTGTGTGTTGTAGGATATAGATATCCTATTAAGACTATTTCGCCTTTTTCTTTACCCACAGAACAAGTTCCGAAGATTCATTTACGACTTGGTAACAAGTCGAGTTTTTAATATCATCATTATGGTTCTTATCTGCTCCCAAGCAATAACCATTATGATACAAAGTGATGAACAGAGTCCACAAATGGATGCTGCTCTCTCCTGGATTGACTTAGCTTTTGTTATACTGTACACTGGAGAATGTGTGCTGAAGCTCATCTCCTTCCATTGTAGCTATTTCACTATCGGATGGAACATTTTTGATTTTATGGTGGTTGTTTTCTCTATTACAGGTAAGATTTTGTTTAGTCAGATTTTCATTTGTAGTAACAGTAATTCAGGCAAGTTCTTATAGTAAATGTCTCCTGAGACACAGCCCCCTAATCAGCAAAACAGGTAGGGACCCTTGTTATTTCCAACAGAAGTACTTTAAATTTTTGTATTCATACATGTACACATGCCTGACAGATATATTTAAAAAATACTGTTTGAATTAATACATAGACTTTACTTCACAGACCACCAGGTAAATAATTACACATTCAGTACCTCACCTACATTAGTTTTGTAGGATGATGCTAAGTATCTTTATATCTTAGCATGATATAACCTTTCAGGCTCACTGTTTTCCCTTTCCTCTAATCTCTAAAACTATTTACAACTTTCGCAACAGTAGAGTTTAAGGCTTTAATGAATGGGTCGCTAGTTTTACTCTGGAGATCTCAGTCTTTTATTTAGCCAATGTAGTTGATTACCCTCTTTATGTAAAGATATTATGCCATCTATATAATAGTATTATTACAGTATCATAATAGTATCTATATAGTATACACTATACTACCTATACTATGCAAAGAATTCATTGGTCAACAAGTCAGTCCTAATTCCTGTATGGCCATATTTTATTATAATTTATTAAGAGATACAGAAAATTAACAGTTCCTTTCACTGTGCTATCAAGGATCTGATAAGATTGTGTAAGAGCTGCTACAGCAGCACATTAGTGAGGACGCCTAGCCAGGAACAGCAGGGCAGAGAAAACTTCACAGAAGAATATAAAAATCTAAACAGTTACTTATTGGATAAGGAGGTAGCAAAGAAATAATCTAGGAGAAAAGTGTTTCAGGCAGAGAAAAATTTCTTTGTTGTCTGCCTCCTGTAAGACCCATACTGGAATGTGAGCTCCATGAAATAGGAACTGCATTTAACATTTATTGTCAAGTACTATTCTGTGTAGTCAGCAGTAAAAAATGTAGATAAACTGTCTGCCCAGGTGTGCTTCCAGAAAATTCACTCATTCACCTGGTGGTGGAAGCAGTGCACCTTTTGACAAGCAAGTACAAGAAGCTTGATTGAAAGTATGTAAAGACAGGAAGGGGCAACAGGAAGGTAACAGAGGAATGTGGAATTCAAGAGCACAATGAGACTAAAGTGAGAGTTACTGAAACAGAGACCTGGAAAGAGGAAATTGCAGCCAGAGAAAAAGCGTTGAATTTGAGAGCTCAGAAGGCAGCTATCCTGTCTGGGTTCAGAAGGTGGCCGTCGATGTATAAGATTAAAGTAAAATGATTACGATTAAGAAAGCCAAAGATTGAGAGACTGGACTCTGGATGGGTTGTTGATGATGGTTGGTGCTGGGAGGGAAAGGGCAATGTGAGTCAAGCCCTAAAGACTCACGTTGAATGTGCTTGAGGAGGAATGACTAGATCATGGAGCCAGAGAATGGTAAGAGACAGTATTGTTCAGTGACACGACCCGCAAAGCGTCAAATATTTTTTTCCTTATAAAAGTGGTGGGAAGGAAAGGAGTCTTGAAATCACATTGGAAAGGAAAAAAAAGATGCCTGCTTATTCCATCTTCCTACCCTGAGAAATATGGAATGGGGAAAAATGAGTTGTCTGCACTCGGGGGATGTAGAGAAATATGCTAATCATTAAAGGGAGTTACCTCCTGCATAATGGAAGAGTTTAGAAGATTGAGGAGAAATGAAATTTGAGCCAGAGTAGGTCATTAAAACACTGTGGAGATGAGGATATAGATAAACTAGAATGTCAGAGAGAATGCCGACATTAACAAAGTTCAACAGAAATGTGAGACATAATCCTTCCGGATTCAGCGAACATACCATCTCTTTTAGAAGCTTCATAGGATTCTCCCCTCTCCCACCTCCTGAACTCAAAAGGCACCACATTCTCTCCAGTACTTCCAGAGAACATCCCTCATGCTTTTTATGTTAACTGTAATTCCACCTTTGTTTTACAGTTCTCACTCTCACTTTCATAGCTCCCTCATTCACCCACTTCTGTCAGAAAAAATTTCCAGGCAAAGACTCATTTATTCAGTTCACATTGAAAGCTCCTAAGGACCCAAATATTATTTATAAAATAAGTAAATTAAATTATAATCTGTGAGTCACTGAAGTACAAATGATGTGTTGTAGAATTATGTACCTGAAACCTATATAATTTTATTAACCAGTGCCACCCCAATAAGTTCAATTTAGCAAAACTCTTTTGTAATTATATTTATCAGCCAGGTTTTTCTGCCTTGTATTATAATTAGTTTAAACATCTACCTCTATAGATTAGAAGGTCTTTGAGGAGAGAGGTCATGTCATTCATCTTTGCATATTTGCACGACACCTTAAAGTGTCCAATAAAGATTACATTGAACTGAATTTCTTGATTTAACTATAATCATAAAGAAATGACTACTGTCATATTACAGATTCATGTCATCCGTGATTCCAGAAGTACCTGATACATAATACTCATAGGATGATGGTTCAAAGAATTCTCTTGGAACTTTTGCTAGATACTCTGAACATTGCTACACAGTATTTGGCCAACCCAAGCCTAAAATATGTGCTAAGTGCTATATGGAAAGGATGAATAAAATGATCTTAACATATAGAAAGAAATGAAATGTAAAATAATTTATATTCCTCTACAGCTATCGGATTTGACTAATTTTATTGCATGTTTTATCTTTCCCTACACCAAGGCCTATTTCTGCCTCTGTTAGGATACTACTTTTCATCTCCTTTCTTTTTGCAACTCATCCTTTTCTCGCGGATCATCCACATCCTGCGTCCTGGGAAAGGACCGAAGGTGTTCCATGATCTGCTGCTTCCTTTGATGCTCTCCCTCCCAGCACTGTTGAACATCAGTCTCCTCATCTTCTTGGTCATGTTCATCTACGCCATCTTTGGAATGTACAACTTCGCCTATGTCAAAAAGGAAGCTGGAATTAATGATGTTTCCAACTTTGAAACCTTTGGCAGCAGTATGCTCTGTCTTTTCCAAGTCACAATATTTGCTGGTTGGGACGGAATGCTCAATGCAATTTTCAACAGTGAGTGGTCTGACTGTGATCCTGAAAAAATTAACCCTGGGACTCAGGTTAGAGGAGATTGTGGTAACCCCCTTGTTGGAATTATTTATTTTGTCAGTTATATCTTCATGTCATGGCTGATCATTGTAAATATGTACATTGTTGTTGTTGTGGAGTTCTTAAATATTGCCTCTAAAAAAAAAGCCAGGACATTGAGTGAAGACGATTTTAGGAAATTCTTTCAGGTATGGACAAGGTTTGACCCTGACAGGACCCAGTACATCGATTCTAGCAAACTTTCAGACTTCGCAGCCGCTCTGGAGCCTCCTCTTTTCATGGCAAAGCCAAACAAGGGCCAGCTTGTTGCCATGGACCTTCCAATGGCTGTTGGGGACAGAATTCATTGCCTTGATATCTTACTTGCTTTTACAAAGCGAGTTCTGGGTAAAGATGTGAGGATGGAGAAAGTCCTCTCAGAGATGGAATCGGGGTTTATGTTAGCCAACCCTTTTAAGATCACGTATGAGCCAATTACAACTACTCTGAAACGAAAACAAGAGGCAGTCTCGGCAACCATCATTCAGCGTGCTTATAAAAGTTACCGTTTGAGGCAAAATAACAAAAATACATCAGATATTCATATGATAGATGATGATGGAGAGCATCAAGCTACCAAAGCTGATGCCTGTTCTGATAAAGCGTAGCAAAAGTCAACTATTCATTGCCATATCTAATTCCACTAACCACATTTTCACTCTTTATATCTCTCAAAAATCTTAAAAGTTTAAGTCAGAAGCAAAAGCAAAGATTAGAGAAAGTAAAGATTTCACTTAATAATCAGTTGTTTACAACTCATGGAAGTTAAGCTTCTTTTCACCAGACTCCATGTTAAATTCCTGCTTTTACCCTTCTGTATTCAGTGTGATCAGACAACCCTTTAAATCACTGCAGTGAGTTAAAGTGGGTTAAAGTGCCATTTGATAATCCAATGTTTGTTTTCTCTATATGATTTTCATAGTGTGATTCTTCTGCAGAATGGGGAGGTGGGGGTAGAGATTGGTAGCTAAGGAGCCTTCCTTGTATATTTTATGTCTACTTTAACTTGATGGGATCCAAGTCCCCTCTTTCTTAATGGAGAATGGTGTTTAAAAACAGTACAGTGCTACAGACCATTAAATCATGAACTTTCCTACACAGATGCCAATTGGTGGAAGAGGAAGGGCTGTTCTTAGAAAGTGCCTTTCAGATCAGTCACAGAACCCTTGGGCTAAATCAAACCACATTTGAAAAATATCGATTGGAGCACTGTTTTTGTTTTAGTTTTCTTTTGTTTTTGGCATGGGGAATTAATGTTGTTTCATCATCCTTGGATTCTTGATTTCCCATCTCTGGCTAGTTTCAGCTATACTCAGCTCTTCAATAGATTGTGTTCTTAGAACAAGAAGAAAAAAAAGAAAATAAGTTATGACCTATAGTTTCCTTATTCACATTTTTTAAAAGTATGCATTTACTAAAATATAATAGAAAATGTTAGTAGCCTTCACCTTACCTTATCATAAAACTGATGTATTTTTACCATTTATCCATAATGTAACATTGAGTATATAAGATCTGGCAAATGTATATCATAATATAAATTAGAAGAGTCAAGGGCTACCATTGTGTCTCGGGATTTTCACAGTGTCTTGATCATTAGTTGGGAAAATGTGGCCATTTTGAAGTACTGTTTGCTGTACTTTATGGTTCTTTATAACTAGAGAAAGAAAATGATTACTGAAGCTGTGAGAACCCTGAATTAGGAGATCAAAGTGTAACTATGTTGGTGGGGTTTTATAACATTAATGTGTACAAGTTAGTTTTCACTTACTCATTTATCTTTCTGAGTTCTTTGTTGTTTTTATCTCATTACACACATAATTACTCTGTAAAATGTTTTATGTCTGAAAAACTTTAAAATCCTAAACATTAATTTTCACTATTGAAATTATTTTTAAAAGATAGGCACAAAGTTTTTTTCTGACGTATTCATAAAATGGCGGTCACATCTACAAAGTCTGTCCAGAAAAAGTCCATTGTTAATGTAATGACAACAGTTTGCACGCCATAGATATAACCTGGCAGCCAAGGAGAGTGGACTGGAATGCGCATGTGTGAACAATGATGACTTCACTGTACTCGTCAGTGGGGGCAGTTGGTGCCCTTGAGTGAGCATGTGTACTCTGTGGCTGTCACATTCAAAATGACTGAGTGAGTAATGCAACAAATCTACATTCAATTTTGCATTAAGCTGGGACATTCCTCTGCAGAAACTATTCAGTGATTCAGAAGGCCACAGCTATGGGCAACGATGATAGGCAGCTTCATCACAAAAACGTGCATGCTTATTCATCACGTCTCATGCAATATTTTGGCAAAACATCAAATCACCCAGGTGAATCAGCCCTACTACAGCCCAGATTTGGTGCCCTGTGACTTCTGGCTTTTCCCAAAACTAAAATCACCTTTGAGAGGGAAGAGATTTCAGACTGTCAATGAGATTCAGGAAAATGTGACCAGGCAGCTGATCATGATTTGGAGAATTGTGTGGGGTCTGAAAGTGCCTACTTTGAAGGGAATGGAGGTGACTTGTCGTATGTACAATGTTTCTTATATCTTGTATCTCCTTCAATAAATTTGTCTATTTTTCATATTACATGGCTGGAAACTTTCTGGACAGACCTCGTATATAGTTTGAGATTCTGAAATGTATTCCTTTTGTATGAAGATTGTTTTCAATGTGCCTACAAAGTCTTAAAAGATTCAACAAGAAGCTATGTATTCTGTTGACTTAAATGACAAGCTTTGAATATGTCGTATGACATTCAATGCCATTTAAATATCAGTAATTGTATTTTATTATGAACGCATGATCTTGAGCCTTAACTATTATAACCTAACTACATTTGCTCCTCAGAAATGTATTATCCTTACCAAGATGCCTTTGGGGGATCCTCTAAGCAACTATAATTTCAGGGTTTTGTTTCTTTCTCCTGCCGTTCTTCATCATGTATGTGATGGGACCCAGGAGGAGTCAGTGTTAACCTGGTGACGTGGTGACAGCTGGTGCTCTATCTAAGCTTATCGGTTTTCTATCCCCTGGAAATGCTTTCATGTGGAAACTGCTTCAGATATTTAAACTGAATCTTAACTTGCTTCTGTAAATTCTATAAAGACCAGTAACTGATTTTAGTTTGAAAACTGTCTTTTATTTGTAAACTGTGTTTGCCACTAACCTAAGAAAATTGTGTAAAGAATTATTTTTAGCAAAGTTGTATAACATATTCTAATTTTTAAATACTATAGAGAATAATAAATACAACCTGTTAACCACATTAAGCTTTGTTTCTTTTCTTTTGTAAGTCAGATGGGCAACTTTCTATAATAAAAACTTTTTTAAATGACCTTTATATTAAAGATTATTCATTCAGGCTTAAAATTCAATACTGGAAATATCTGTGCTTCTTTTGAATTCACTCAATTTTGTAAAATTAACATTAGTGAGCTTACCAGAGACCCCCTATGCAATGACAAAATGTAAAAAGTATTCTTTTCATTGAAACTATAACAATGTTTGCTGTATTTCAGTATTATTAGAATGTGCTAATAGAAGATAATGCTGAAAATAAATTTATTGGTATGCTACTATTTCTCGATATCTGCTTTTAAAATTGTGTCTGATCTTCTAATAAATATAATGTATTTCAAACTGTTTTAAAGATATTGAAAATAGCTATCATTTATTGAGCAGACTGTAATGCCTCGCTTTGTGCTAAGTATTTCTTGTTTGTGGGCTCAGTATTCACAACACTCATGAAGCAATGATAAGTCTCATTTTATAGATGAAAAAATATTAAGCTTGGAGGGGGTATAAGAGCTTTTAACTGGCAGAGAACTTGTAAATGACAAGCCAGTTCTCTAAACCAGGTCTAGTCACGGACTTAGTATTTAACCCATCTGTACAATTCCTGCCTAGTAATAAATGACCTGGGTAGAGACAGAGGAAGTTTAAGATTAATTAAATAGTTGTACAGAGATAAGGACTATCTCTTTATATATCTCTACCTCTACCTTTATATCCCCTTTGTGGGGGAAATTTCCAAAACAGATATAACCCCTGGGAAAAGGAAAGACACAGGGGATATAATTATAGAAGTTTCATTCAACATTTATTTAATTCTATTACTAGATACTACAGCTAAACACAAAACCTGGATAGATATATATGCATACACACATGCATACATAGACAAATCTGAGACAAAAGGACTTACTGACTACTGAGGGGGAAATATAACTATATAGCTGATTATAATATACGGTAATTTTATACCATTGGTGTAAATTTTAATATGTATATAGGTAAGAATGATGGATTCTGATTGGAAATTACAGGTGAAGTTAGTAATGCAGGCCTCTGAAGAACAAGAAAGATGTTATCAATTAGAAAAGAAGGTAACTATTTTCAACACAGATGCTTTTAAGGAGAAGAGTCCATCACAGAGATAAGGCTCTTCTTCTTGTAGTCCCAGCTTATAGTTATTCAGGCTTGACAATAAGAAGAGAGAGGAAACAAAGATGGATAAAACTTCCGCTAAAGAGACTGGACAGAAAATGAGAGCAGAATTTCTCTGGGCACCATCAATCCCTTCCCAGACATTTTTTTTTTTCCATTTGGTTGTTGGACCTCTTCCTCCTCTATTACTTTCTATAAATCCCAGGTTCATATTTACCACTCTAGAGTCAATAAAGAGCTCCACAGTTGGGGATTTTTATCTTTTTGTCAGGTAACCTAAAACTGTCCGAGTCAGACACTAACTCATCTCCTCATCTGTAAGTGAACCTCTTATCTTCATTGTCTTCAAAATCACACATGAGCTCAAAGGATTTTCTCTTGATTCCAGCTAAATGGTTAATCTATTTAACTATCCAGGTGGCACAACACCCCTATTCCTGAATTCTAGTCTAGATCAGAGGAAAGTAATGCCTTCAAATGATCCATAAGTTCAGAGTCTCCATTCATGCACAATTTAATCTCTATTATTCCTTCCTTTCTAAGTAATAAAGAAAATGCTACTTTAGAGATAAATAACATTTTCCTTATCCCTGAGAAGTTATTAAGGTTCACCAGAGAAAAAAAACTAATAGGATACACACACGCATGCACACACACGAGGAGATTTATCTTTATGGGAATTGGCTTGCACAACTGGAGAAGCTGAGATATGCTGTAGTGTGCCATGTGCAAGCTGGAGAGTGAGGAAAGCCAGTGGTGTAATTTAGTCCACATCCGAAGGCCTGAGAACCAGGGGAACCAACAGTATAGTTCCCAGTCCAAGACCAAAGGCCTGTAAAGGGGGGAGGGCATTGGTGTAAGTCCAGAATATGAATCTGAAGACCCAAGAGCCAGAAGTTCCAATGTCCAAGGACAGGAGAAGATGAATGTCCCAGCTCAAAGACACAGAGAGAATTCACCCTTCCTCCATATTTTGGTTCTATTTGGGCTGGACACTCAATGAATGGAATGATGCCTGTCTACACGAATGAGGACTATCTTGTATTTTTCATCCTTTTACTTTCAACAAACATATGCCATTGAATTTGAAGTGAGTTTCTCGTAAGTGGTATGTAGCTGGGTCACATTTTTTATTTTTTATTCAATTACAGCTGTTCCACCATTTTCCCCATTTTTCTCCCTTGCCCTGCCCATCCCCCCGCAGTCAATCTCCACCCTGTTGTCTGTGCCCATGAGTCCTCTACTTATGTTCCTTGACTTGATCATTCCCCTTTTTACCCCCATTATCCCCCTCCCCTCTTCCCTCTGGTCACTGTCAGTTTGTTCTTTATTTCCATGTCTCTGGTTTTATTTTGCTCGCTTGTTTGTTTTGTTGACGAGGTTTCACTTATAGGTGAGATCATACCATATTTGTCTTTCACCCTCTGACTTATTTCACTTAGCATAATTCTCTCCAGTTCCATCCACGCTGTCATGAAGGATAGGAGTTTTTACTTTCTGCTGCATGGTAGTCCATTGTGTAAATGTACCACAGTTTTTTGATTCACTCATTTATTGATGGGCACTTAGGCTGTTTCCAGCACATGGCTATTATAAATAGCACTGCTATGAACACGGGGGTGCATAGGTTCTTTTGAATTGGTGATTCGGGATTCTTAGGGTATAGTCCCAGCGGTGGAATCACTGGAATCACTGGATGAAAAGGCAGTGGTTCCACATTTTTTAATCAACATTTTATTGGTGTACTTAAACCATTTACATTTAAGGTAATTATATGTTAGCACTTAAGCTTGCCATTTAGTATTTGTTTTCTATTTGTTTCCTCTGGTCTCATTTCTCGGCTTCTGTTGTCTTGCCCCTCTACACAATATCTGAACATAATTTAGGATTCCATCTTGATTTATTTATGTGTTCTTAAGTGTGTCTTTGTATATTTTTGGTAGTGATTATTCTCAGTATTACTATAAACCTAACAATCTGTCTACCTATCTATCTATATGAATTATGCAGTCTATTCATTTCAATATTTTACTACCTTTAGTGAAGTGTGGAATCCCCATTTAAGTCCCCTTTTCTTCTCCATTTTTAAATAGCATTATCATGGGAATCAGGTGGTCCTATAATTTTTGTTCCAATCATCAAATATAGTTTTAAAACTCATGAGGAAAACAAAGTTTTTTAATGCACCCATATTTATGTTCCTTCCATGATTCTTTCTTCCTTCCCGATGTTCCATTATTCTCTCTTTTATCAGTTCTTTTCTGTTGGAAAATTTTTGTTTAGCCAGTTTTTAAGAGTTTTATTTCTTTGTATTACCTTTATATTTATTACATGTTGTAATGATACCATTTTTGATATATTAGGTTAATTTTTAAAAACTACGTATGTCAGTAACACATTGTTTTCTCTCTTCTTCCTCTGAGAATAATTCTTATTTCTCTTTCATTCCTAAAGGATATATTTACATGATATAGAATTTGTGCTTGACAGTTCTTTCCTTTTAGCACTTGAAAAATACTTGGCAAGTATTGTGCCCCTTCTTTCTGGCTTCCATTACTTCATATAAGAAATCCATTGGCATTTGCATTGGTATTCCATATAGGTAATATGTTATCTCCCTCTAGCTACTTTCAAGACTTTTCTTTGGCTTTAGTTTTCAAAATGCTTAATTGTTCCATATCTTTGACTAGATTTCTTTGTGTTTATTCTGTTCAGCATTCACTCAGCTTCTTAGAATTGTAGGTTTGTGTCTTTTTCCAAATTTAGGACATTTTCAACCAATGCTTTTTCAAGCAACTTTCAACCAACTCTTTTGTTCTTTCCTTCTGTGAGTGTAATGGCATAAATGATGATTCTTCTGTTGTTGTCTCACAGGTCCCTGAGGCTCTGTTCATTTTTTTTCCAGTCTATTTTTTTTCTCTCTCTATTGTTTGGTTTGGGTGAATTCTACTCTTCTATAGTCAGGTTCACTGACATTCTTCTCTTTCATTTCCATTTTACTACTGGGCCCATCTATGGAGATTTATTCCTATTATTGTATTTTTTAGTTTCATAATTCTATTTTTTCTTGTAAAATCTATTCATTTGAACATTTTCTATTTTTTAAATTTGTTTCAAGAGAATTTGTAATCAATTGTTGAAGCACGTTATAATATACATTTTAAAATACTTCTCAGAAAATTCTAACACCTGTTTGACCTTAGTATTAACATCAAACAAGTGTCTCTTCCCCTTAAAGTGTGATTTTCTTAGTTCTTGGTATGTTGGGCGATATTTCTTTCCTCTGAAATTTTGTCTGTTATGGTAGGAGATACTGGATCCTATTTAAATCTTTCACTTTAGCAAGTAATCCCACTGTTTCAGCTTAGCACACAGGTCTTGGTCAATTTCTGTGGGCTGTGGTTCCCTTGGTAGGTTAATTTTCAGAGGCTTTATGGTGTTACGTTGGTTTATCTGGTGTGGTGTGATTTCCCAGTGGTCCCTTCTGGTGTTGCTTGAGGGACTGGAAGAAGTTATATAGGCCAGGCAACAGGGCTTCTCTAGGTGTGGGGGAATTCCCTCAACCCCTCTCCTAATAGCTCATGAGGACAAAGAGGTTCTCTGGACTGGGCTACTTGTGGCTGTATCCCTCCTTCTGGCTCCACCCAGCCATTCTTGTATCTCTGGGAAGGGAAAGAGAGTCTTGGTAAAGCTTCTGGATCAAAGAGGGTACCTAGACCAGCCTACCTGCAGCTGGGTCTCTCTTGCCAGTCCTACCCATCTGTTTCACCAGAAAAGGGACATTTCAAACTGAGAGGACAAGGAGAATTCTTCCCTAGGCACATTATCTGGTAGGGCTCTCAACAGTTTCTCCTTCTCAGTAGTACAGGCTTGCGTAATGTTCCCAAGGTACTTTATTTAATTTCAGAGGAAGAATGAGCTTACCTGGGCTGCATTCTATTTTTAGATCAAATGTACTAGCCTCCTGCCATTGGGTGTTGGGATGCAAGATGCCCTTCTCTATGGTGTATCTCCAATCACAGGGTCTCAAACAAGCTTATCTTCTCAGGGTCCTTTTTTGGTTGTCTTTTGTGCAATTTCCAGTTCTATTTAGCAGAAAAGAGCAGGGAAAATATATTTTATGACATCTTGTCTGGACCAAAAGTCTCGTGATATGTTTTTTTAAAGGACTATTAAAGTTGTTAAAGAAAAAGTTTAATCAGACAATTATATAAGTATAGTAGTGTTAGTATAAATACTAAACTTTAATAACATTAGCACTAGATATTAAAAGAAGAATAAAATTATGATGTCAGTAATCAGGATGCTTAAAAATCATCATCATAACTAATAAAGCGTCACTCTTTGACACAAAGAATTAAAAATAGCAATAAAAACTGCACTAGACCATCAAAAATTATAATCGATTTTTGCATAGATAAATCCTGATCTAGAACACTGATTCTCAAGGTGTTCCTCACACTGGCAGAATAGAATCACCTGAGAACTTCTCAGAAATGCAAATTCAGTGCCCCAACCACAGAGTCAGAAACTGCGAGGCGGGACCCAGACATCTGTGTTTTAACAAGCCCTCCAGGTGACGGTACTGTACGCTAAAGTTTAAGAAACGATTGTCTACATCTGCACTGCCAATATAGTTGCCACCAGCTACATGGGCCTATTTAAATTTAATTAGCAAATAAAACTAAAAATTCATTTTTCTGAATCCCACTACCACATTTCAAGTACTCGGTTAATATCTGTCTAGAGACTACCATATGAGATAGCACAAACTTACTATATTTCATCATCTAAGAAAGTTCTGTTAGACAGCACCGATGTAGGAATGAATGAAATTTGTCGGAAGCTAATGTGCTTACAGCCACGAATTGTCGACGGTGCTGGATAGCTGCCCTTTGCCGCTGCCCAAACCACTCTCCGTTCTTCTCCTTGCTCTGCGCTCCTAGAGGCTCGCTCACAAAGTCGCTTCATTATGTTCCCTTGTCCTCCGACTGCTGGTTGGGTTCGGCCGATGAGAAGCACCAGAGGAAGTGCTTTCTCCCTCCCAGGGTAGGTTCCCACTCCTTACTTATGGGTTTAGTTTCCACTTTTTACCTGTGGCTACCACTTCTGTAAAGGGCCCTTTCTTATAGCCGTATCTAGTCTCTAGAGGACTGAACTGATCACACACACATGACCACCGCCTTTCAGGCCTAGAAAGAGAATTCCTTGATTTCCTTAAACTTTGTCCGTATCTTTTTATAAGCCCATTTACTAAAGTCTCCCCTTATAGTGTGACTTAATTTTTCTACAATAAGACTTTCTCTGTGATCCATATACCAACTAAACTTTCAGCCTTTCATAGTTTTTGAAAACAAAAGAATGCAAAATCATCTCCTGTAATAATTTCCTCCAGAGTAAACTTAAATGTTATTTCTCTTTGTTAAAACCAAGATGGAAAATGAGAGGGGGGAAGGAGGGAAGGAGGAGGCAGGGTGGTGGGGGCAGAAGGAAAGAGAGAGGGGGGAAGGGGAGGAAGGATGAGAAAGAGAGAGAGGGAAGCTGCTTACTATTGAGCACATGCTGGGAAGCTGGGATACTTGTATTTTGCTGACTGTGTTACACAGCTCGGAACCACAACTGAACTGATTGCTGGGAATAGAGGACACAGGAATTAAAAGAGAAAACTTGAACAAGGGCCAAGAACGAAAGGTTTGGGGAGAAATGACATGCTGAGTGGGGGTTTTTTAACTGAATTTTCCAGCTTGTTTTCATCTCCCACGCACGGCACTGCCATGAAATACTCTCTCCTCTTTTTACCTAAGGAGAAGGCTTTTTTCTTTCTGAAGAAGAGAAACTCATCTTTCCCCTCTGCTTTATCAAGAAATTGTGTTAATATCTTGAAACTGATTTAAAACCTGTAAGTTTTCAAAAGAATCTAGGATTTCAAAAGCAAAATCCTTAGGCACTTGGAGACTACTTCTCTTGTTGGCACATAATATGCTGAAGTTTTGAAAAATGAAGTTTTGAAAAATAACCTCACATTTGGATAGTAGGGGAGGTAGAGAGAAAATGATAATACCTCACATTATCATTTTTGTAGGGCAAGAGATTATGAACAAAAGGACATAAAAATAATTGGAGGCATTATATGCTACAACTCAAATTATTGATGGAAGTAAATGTATTTTCATTCTTACTCAGTACAGATCTCTCCAAGATTCCTAAACAACCGAATTGGAAGGAAACTATCAGAAGCCCACAGTACAGAGCGATATAAAACAGGAGAACCTTTTTATTGATTGAGTACAGCATGAGCGGTTTAGTCCGTGAAAGAGCTATCTTTGCTGAATAAATATTTCTTTTTAATTGCTCTATCAATCATGTTTCATAGCCTGGTGAAGAAATGCATTTGTTCTCTCAAGTGAGTGAACCTTCTTTAGATCAAGGCAAAGCACTGACATATTTAGGACAAGCAAGACTTTGTAAGATAAGCTCCAGGCTGATTAAAGGAGATGTGTTGATTTATTTATTTTTTTATATCACATACCTGACTAAGAATCATCGCTAGAATGTCTGCTTTTCTCCTAAACCTTAAATGAAATAACTTTTTTGTTCTCCCATTGCTCTCTGTAGAAGAAAACACTGCATCCTTCCAATGCACACAGAGATTCTACTGCAGTGCAACCCAAGCAAAACCAGCCGAAGTCTGCCAGGGATCTCTGCTGCTGCAGCTTTTGATGCACACAGGAAAGTTCTCATGAATAATGTACAGTTATAAACAGGTGGCCATACCAAGATCTCTTCACTTAATGCTATTCCCAAACACACTCTGAGGAAAGTAATCGGATACCTTCATTATCAATTGATCTGTACAGGAAGAAAGTGTGATTAAAAGCTTTGCAAGGCATCGATTGCATGTGCATTAGCTTGCATTGACCTGCATTAGTTTCTACTGAAAATCCACGTACATTGTAGCAATAACCAGAATTGTGAGGCTTAACAGAAATGTGAACTATTTTAAAGCCACAACTCTGAGAATCCATAGCAATCCTTCCACTGCAGAGTACGTAAAAACCAAAAGCATCTTATCGGGAGCCTACCTTGTAACTGGGTACGTGCTTGTAAGGCAGTGTCGACTTCTGATGTACTACCGGGGGAACAGCTTGTAAGATATGAATCCACTCTAGTTCGTTTTCTTAACACCAGTGACGAGAACCGTCAGGAGGCTCCAAGCACCTTCCTGGAACAGCCGTCATTGATCTCCAGTATGATCACATTATCTTTTTATCATTTTACAAAAAAATAGTGGGCACTTCCCCCCTCCCCCAATCACATACTATTGGTTAAATCTATAATATAATAACGGCCTTTGTTTATTCACCTCAACTAGCAAGAATTATCAACACAATTGGTTAAAGTGAATTGCTGCTGTAGGGTAGATGTCCCCCAAGGCCAAGTCATATGCTACAGATATAAGATCCTTGCCTTTTTTACACAAATTTTCTTTAACAAGAAGGTTGAAATGTAGTGTACAATCTCAAATATATCATGAATTATTGTTATTATAGTAAGCATTTATAGGCATTTGAAAGACAGCATCACAATGATCTCTGCATGTTTTGTTTTGTTTTGTTTTATATTGTTTCACCCCAGTGGCTATTAAGTTATCAATAAATTCTGCATAATATTAACTGTGTTTGATTAACTTTTCATTCTGAGATTATAGAGTTATTTATCTAAGTGCTTAGGGAACTCTATGTTGCTGATTGTCTATAGAAGTTTTATTTATATTATTATTCTATTTGGTTATGTTCTCCACATCTTAGTTATCTCTGCTTATCTTTGTTGGTAATGAATAAAAATTAAATATACCAATATGGAAGAGAAAAAATAAAATTATAAACTGTCATTAGTGTGAGGTTCCATCACTGGGGAAGAGGAATAAATTTGAGGTAATTTAAAATTAAATTCAAGATCTGCTTTTATTGATGAAAGATTAACTGCAGTGGGAATTGCCATTTCACTAAAAAGCTAGGAAACTTGACAAAAATATACAATATAAAACACTTCTTTTTAGACATTGGACAACTGGCAACACAGAATTGTGATATCTGACAGAAGGGGTCCTGAGACAACTAACTTTCAAAATCCCTGCCCTAATATTAAATGGATGCTCTAGACCTGACTTAAATATACTTCAATGTAAGCCTCAAAAAGACTAAACTAATCTAAAAGTCATTTAAGTATGTGCCATATTTAAGGACTACGATAAAATGCATCACTCAGTAATGTAAAATTCATAATGTATATTATCCAATCAAAACTGTGAGACAAGGTAAGAAGTGGAAAATACTTCTTACTTTGGCTCCTAAGCAGAAGTAAAAAGAAACAGGCTCAGTTATTATATTAATTATGAAATAAGCAGACTACAATATTAAAAATGCTATTCTAAATAGTACAACTATGAGCAGGATATAAAAGAACTCATGAGTTAAGAAGATTAAAAGTATTTTAAAAATTGAAATGGAAATCCCAGTGATTAAAATAAAATCATCCGAAATGAAAAACTACATGGCTTTAACTGCAGTTTAGAAACTGGAGAAGAAAAGATTTGTGAACTCAAAGGTATAGGAATAAAAACTATCTAATTGTAACCAAGAGAAATAAAACTGGAAAAAAAAAGAGAATAGAACCTTAGTGGCCTGTGGGCAAATATCTAGCAATCTTATATTTATGTATGTAATCTTTCCAAGCTGAAAATAAAGAAATATTTTTTATAGCAAACCAAAAAGTAAAAAAAAAATTCTCAGTAGTAGTCAGCACTCCATGAAAGATAAAGAAAACTCTTCAGATGGAAGGCAAGTGATATCAGATTGAAATGCGGATTTAAACAATGGAATGAAGAACACTAGAAGTTGTAAATGTGTGAGTAAATATAAAAAAGACATTTTCTTATTTTAATATCTCTTAAATTGACTGTGTAAAGCAAAAATAATAACAATGTATGTTGTCTATAACATGTTTGTAATACATATATAAGAAAAATTCCTAACAACATAGCACAAAGGACAAGATTGAGAAATTAAAAGAATGTTGAAATAAGTTTTAGACAGTATATGTGAAGTGGTATAATATTACTTGAAACCAGGCTGTAATAAAGTAAAGAAGCATATTCTAAGTTATAGAATAACCATTAAAAATATAAAGCAAAGAGAAGGCTAAAAAGCCAATACAGAGGACATAATGGAATCTTAAAAAGTACTAAAATAATTTTTAAAAAAGAGACAAAGTTGGAAAACAAAAAATCCCAGGACAAATAGAAAACAAAAAGTAACATAGCAAGATTTGAATTAAACTATATAAATAATTGTGTAAAGTGTAAATGATCTAAATACTCCAAAGACAAAAATGTCAAATAGGATTACAAACTGTCAAACTCACTTTAAACTACAAATAGATTAAAGTACAAAGATGGGATTAAATATACCATGCAAACACAAATACCATAAAAGCTGGACTTGCTGTATTAAAGTTAAAAATATGTATATTTAAAAAAATATTATCAGATATAAATTTGTATGTTTTCTAACAATAACTGAGTCGAGTTATCAAAAAGAAATATCAGCCCTAAATATGTATGCATACCGTAGCAGAGTTTTAAAGTACATAAGGAAAACTAATGAAACTGAAAGGAAGAACAGGCAATCACGAGTACACTCAGAGGCTGCAACACTCCTCTTTCAGTACTGACAGAACAAGTAGAGAGGTAATCAGAAACAAGGTAGGAAATGTGACCACACGACTTGACTTTATTTACATTTTAGAACACTCTGCCAACAAGGGTGAAATACAAATTCTTTCAAATACAAGTAAATTACCCACTCAGACACAATAAGCTGAGTCATGAAACATCTCAGCAGTAGGATAGCCACATTCAAAAGAAAAACACCAACTCTTGTCTATACCTCCTACCATTTAAACAAAAAATTTATTTTAAACAGATCTTATATCTAAACATAAAGGCTAACACCATGTAAATTCTACAGAAAAACCTAAGAGATAATTTTTGTAATCTTGGTTTAACCAAAGATTTCTTAAATAAGGCATAAAAAACAAGAACTAATACAGAAAAAAATCTGATTACTCGTACTGCATAAAAATTAAAACCATTTGCACTGTCTGGTGTGGCTCAGTTGGTTGGAGCTTTGTCCTGTAACTGAAAGGTTGCCAGTTTCGCTCCTGGGATGCCTAAGTTGTGGGTTGATCCCCAGTAAGAGTGCATGTGGGAGGCAACTGATTGATTCTTCTTTCTTGCACTGATATTTCTCTTTCTCTCTCTCCCTTCCCCCACTCTCGAATGAGAATAAAATAAACTTTTAAAGATAATTAAAACCATTTGCTCATTGAATACACTGCAAATAAAGTGAAGTCCATTATGGTCTAGGGAAAATATTCCAATACATGTACCTGACAAGAAACTTTGATCCATAATACATAAAGAACTCTTACACATCAGTATTAATGAGATAAACAAACAAAGAAGAAAAATGGTAAAAATTTGGATACTTCACAAAGGGCGAGTTACAAGTGACAAATATAAGAAATACAAGTGACAAACTCAAGATACTAGTCATAAGGGAAATGCAAAAAAAAACCACAATGATATACCAATACATACCCACTGGAACAGATAAAGATTTTTAAAATGGCAATGGCAGGTGCTGATGAGGCTACAGAGCAGCTACACCTGTCATATATTATTGGTGAGAATGCTAAATGACACAGCCACTTTAGGAAATAGCTTGATTACTACTTAAAGCATGGTTTTTAAAACCAGAAAACACATTCCTAGCTATGTATCAAAGAGAAATGAATACAAATGTCCACATAAAAGCTTTATAGGGTATTCATACAACTATTTTATAATAGTCCCAAACTAGAATGTCCTAATGGTCTATTGACTGGTGAATGAATAAATAAATGATAATATATCCATACAGTGAAATACTACTCAGGAAAAAAAAAAGGAATAAACTGCTGACATAACAATATAAATGAAACTTCAAATCATTGTGCTAAGTGGAAAAAGAAGATACAAAAGACTACATATTCTATGATTCCATTTAAAATAAATTCTAGAAAAGGCAAAATCTAGTGATAGAAAGCAGATCAGTGGTTGCCTGGGGCTGGAGGTAGGGTGAAGGGACACATTTGGGGTGATGGATATTCAATTCAGTATCTTGGCTATAGTGTTTACACAACTATATATTTACCAAAGCTCATTGAACTGTATGTATAAAATAGGAAATTATACCGGATATAAATTATATTTCAATAAAGTTGATTTGAAAATGTAAAATTTGTTATGCTAAATTGTATAGACACACATGTATGCATAGAAAATTCTTGAAGAAGAGACTTTAAGGCTTTAATCATAGTAATCCTCCAGGTAGTATATTCTTTTGGAAGGAAGTTAGGTGTAATGAATAAAATATTTTCTTAGAAAAATTTATACATGGATAAGAAAATGCTGTGAATATTCTTAAAAACTCTCTCAAGAAATTAGGAAATAAAGAAAAATCAATCAAATAGAAGGTAGCAGTGGAATAAAAAGAAGAAAACAAAAAGTAGGATAAAAAGAAAAAATGAGATGCCAGAAATAAGTTCAAATACATAAGTAACCACAATAAATTAAACTGATATACCTAACTTTTTGTCTCAATTGGACATTTAAGTTTAATAGTAAAAGACTGGTTAATGATTACAATGAATTGTAAATCCTTCAGGAGGAAGGATGTTTCATGTGGGCCATTTGGGTTTTTTGTGTGTGGCAGTTTATAGGTTATTAGTTTTTTAAAATCATATTTTTTTATGGAAACAATGACCAAAAATTCATCACAGAACTTTGAGACTCATTAACACAAAGTTTAGTGAGAAAAAAATTAAATAGCTATACCCATTAGAACACAAGTTTTCGTACAGAATAGAAAGGGGGAAAAAGAATGACTTTACAGAGGAGAGACCTGACAAATGCTGTCTCAATTAGATGGTGGTCCGAGTCAGCAGCCATAAATCATGGTGATCACACGTACCCTTGGTATAATGGAATGACAAAGGTATTTTACCTCTGTAATCTCCCTCCAAAATTTCTATAACATCAGACAAATTCCAATAGTGGGCCATTCTGCAGAATCACTGATTACTACTCTTCAAAAATGTCAAGGTCATCAAAAATGAGGAAAGTCTGAGAAACCAGCACAGCCAAGAGGTGCCTAAGGAGACATGACAAGGACATGTAATGTGTTTTCCTGTTCCAGGACTTTGGAACAGAAACAGAACATTAGGTAAAAACTAAGGAAATCTTAATAAATTATGGGCTTTATTAATAATTATCTATCTATATTAGTTCATTAATTGTAACAAATGTGCCACATTAAAATATTAGTAATTGGGGAAACTGGGTGGGAGGTATATAAGAACTCTACTATCTTATTTTTTTCTGTAAATCTAAAACTGTTCATAAAATTTTTCATTTTAAATTGTAAAATGCATTATAAATTTATATGTATATCTATACATAAATATATATGTATATTTGACAAATTACAGTTGATCCTTGAACAACATGGGGGTTAGGGGCACTGACCTCATGCACTTGAAAATCCACATTTAACTTCTGACTCTATAGTTGGCTCTTTGAATTTGCAGATTCCAACCCACTGCAAATCAAAAACAACATTTTTGATCTGTGATTTCATTTCAAGTTTGGGAAACTGCGGTTGGGAATGTGAAAATACTCTTCTTAGTCTGAAGTTGGTTGAGTCTACAGATGCAAAACCCATAGATACAAAAAACCAAATGTTTTATTGAAAAAAAAATTGAGTACAAGGGGACCTGGAAAGTTAAACATATGTTGTTCAAGGGTTAAATGTAATCTGTTATATATTTAGCTCAAAAAACACACACACACACATACACACACACGTACACAGAATAAAAACAAGCTTTAAAAAAAAGGGAAAAAATTAAAATCACAAAAATACACATAAGATAAAAGTAACTTCATACAATTTGTTCTTACAAATACAGTTTTAAGACTTTGTAAATAAAAAATAACTAAATATATATTCCTTAGAAGATATACATATGGGAGGAAATCATGGAGTAAGACTAAAAATAGAGAAATAGAAACACAAATGCTAATAAAAAAGAGGTTAAGCAATATTAACATTAGACAATATTAAATATATATTGCACTGGCCAAAAAGTTCATTTCGATTTTTCCTTAAAGTAAAAGACATATTTTTCAATTTCACAAATAACGTTATTGGTTTGGATATTTTGAGTATGTTGACTATCTTCTGCTATTGGCTCCTAGTGGGTAAAGCCTAGGGGTGCTACTAAACATCTTCCAATGCATTGGATAGCCCCAGGGCAAAGAATTATTTGGACAAAATGTCAATAGTGCCAAGAAACTTGGCAAACTACTTTTGACATGTTCGATCAGTCACAGCACATTCTCCATTCACTGCACAGGTCTTTTTTAGCATTTTAGTTGTGTTTTACTTTTCTTGAAATAATAAAGCATAAAATTCTGAAAATGTTGTATATCTTCTTCCAACTTCCATAGTAAAATGGTTGCACAAAAATTTACCAATTTTGATATTTTCTTTTTAATGCACGCTGATATGAGAACTATCACAATACAATCTAACAAAATTGTTTCAAATAATATTAAAGACAACTAAGCACTACTAGAGCCATTGTACAGAAAAAACTAAATGAACTTTTTGGCCAACTGAATAATAAAATGCACTGATAGAGAAAAAGAGGGACACTACCAATTGATCAAATAAAAAATATATACCTAATAAGCTGGCATTAAAATAGATCATGCAAAAAGCAACATAATTATAATGCAAAAGTTATACATTCACATAAAGAAATATTTTAACACACCTCTAATAAAAATTAGTAAGGATTTAAAAGACTTGAAGAACACTCTTAATGAACTTGGTCTAACCTGCACACAAATAAATTATACACAATTTTTAAGACATTTATACCAACATTTACAAAATTAAAATTCCTAATTATAAAAATGAACAAGAACATTGTGGAGAAATTTTCAAGAAATATTGTCCTTTTCTTTTTTAAGTTTAGATGGGTGTGCAGATGGAAAGGAAGCCTCAATATCGGAAATGCGTAAAATTAATTCCAATTAATGTTTTTTAATATTGTTGGAACTAGGTAAACTAATCCTAAAATTCACATGGAAGAGAAATTGTCCAAGCATAGCAAAGACAATCATAAACAAAGAATAAGATAATCACATTTCCAAACATAAAAAATAGCAATAATTTCTTTCCTCCCTTCCTTCTTCCCTCCTTCCTCTTCTGCTTTCTTCCTTCAGGATTTTCTTCTTTCCTTGCCAGCTCCCCTCAAATCCTCCAGCTCTCTGTTTCTTCTTCCCTCCCTCCCTCCTTTCTTTCCTTTTTACTTATTTATGTAACCTAATCCCATAATGGAAAAGAGTAACTTCAGCCAAGGTATTGGAAAACAATGTTCTGACTAGTGACTTCTCACGCACTCCCACTACCTTTCATTATAATTTCAGGAATACTTTATCTTCAGAGGTAGTCAATACTCTTTGGCTGAGCCAACAAATATATCCAAATGAGGGAGTGACTTTGAAGTAGAGTTTTCAGATAGCAAGATGGGTCCTAAGTTGGACTTGAGTAGAATTAATGATTTAATAAGGTAGTACCAATCAAAAGATTACCATAGATTAATAATTTATATATATTTAATAAATCACAGGACATCTCACTTTATTGAAGCAAATACTAGTCTTATTCTTAATTCTGCTCATGGTTTTCCTTTATTCAATCTAGTATTAATAATGGATATACTGGGGGAAGTCGATTCTTGGGGGTATCTTTTATCAACCAAATTACCCCCATGCAAATTTAAAAACAAATGTGTTAAATAAATCTACATCAAACACTTCAGTAAAGTAATGAAGCATTTATAAGCGTCATTTTATGCATAATGCTATAAGTTCTACTCCTGCCCTCAGTGGTAATGAATGCCCATAGCTAATAATAGTAGCTATCATTTACTGAATGTTTAATACAAGCTAAGTACTATCCTAAACATTTTATTTGTATTATCTTCTTACAAAGAAATCCATTGGATGGGTGTTATTATTATCCCCATTTTACAGATGATTCTTAGGATAGCATATGGTAGAGATAAGTATTTAAGCCTCTGTGGTCACACTCTATTACACTTCAGTTCTTCTAGGTGAAAACATGTGAAGTACCTCTTTATTTGGTTTGCATAAATTAAGAAAAACTTGTATACTCGTATATTTACTAGTACCTCATCTTGTTCTACAACGGAGTTAAGGTAACATTCAAAAACACATATGTAGTAGGTTGTATTTATGGTACAAATTCTTTTCTCTTTCCCATGTCTATGCCCTTTGCTATGTGGTATTACAGTTTATCTTTCTAAAGAAAAAGATAAAATCTTTTCTCCACCCTCAGATCTGAGCTTGGCCATGTGACTTGCTTTGACCATTAGAATGTGACAAAAGGCTCTGCGTACCAGTTCTGAGCCTAGGCTGAAAGAGATCACGCATGTCTCCACTTACTGTCCTGTGCCTGAAAACATGTAAACATGCCAAGGCTAGCCTGTGAATGATGTGCCATCTGTCCATTAGAACTAAACTGTCTGAAGTGTGCCAGGAGAGGCCAGTCTAAATGAGCCTGGATTAGGTGCATCGAGCCAATAACCTTCAGAAACAAGAGTAAGCCCAGCGCAGATCAGCAGAGGCACCTATCCAACCCCCAGTAAACTCCCGACTGTGGCAATAAATACTGAATCTTGGATGCCAGTGATATTTCAGACTGTGTCATGCATTATTTTTATGACCATAACTGACAGAATACATAAAACAAGTTCCATTGAGCAAAACTTTGCGTGCTCACTCCATTTCAGACGTGATTCTAGATGCTAGGGCTTCAGTGGTAATCGAAAAAGGCAAGGTTTCTGCTCTTTGCAGAGATCTACAGAGGAACCCAGACACACGCACAGCCCTCAGAAAAAGTGTGTACAGATACTGTCTGAAAGTGAAAACTGCATGAAGAAAATCAAGCTAATAGAGACTGACTGGAAACAGGTGTGAGACATGAAATGTGGGGTCAGGGAAAAGGAACACTTTGGTGTGGTATCACTTTTGATTTGAGAAGGTGATATTTAGGCTGGGACTTACTTAACAAAGAGCTAGTCATGCTAAGACCTGAAGGGAAATCATTCCAGGTAGAGGAAACAACAGTTTTAATACTCTAGGCTGGTGTTGTGGGTGGCATTGTGTCCTGCAAAAACAAATGTTTAAGTCTTAACCCCTAGTACCTGTGCATGTGACCTTATTTAGAAATAGGGTCTTTGCAGAGGTAATCAAGTTAATATGAGGACATAATGGATTAGGTTGGGCTAATCAGATGAAGTGCTCTTATAAGAAGAGGGTAATTTGGACACCACACAGACACACACACGCACACACACACACACACACAGGGAGAATGCCATGTGAAAACAGAGACTAAGTGATGCATTTACAGGCCAAGGAATGCCAAAAAATGTCAGCAACCCACCTGATGCCAAGGGGAAAGTCATGGAGTAACTAGATTCTCCCTCGAGAACCTCTAGAATTAATCCTGCCCAACACCTTGATTTCAGACTTCTGGCCTCCAGAACTGTGAGCATAAATTTCTATTGTTTTCAGGCAACCAGTTTGTGGTACATAACCACAGCAGCCCTAGGAAAAGAATACAGCTCAGAACAATTTTGGTGGATTCTAAAACCTGAAAGGAGACTCAGAAGCTTGAATACGGTGAGTCAGGAGGAGAGTGTAGATGATACATTGAAAGGGACCGGCAAGGGCCCAGTCCATTGGCGCTTACAGGTTGTAAGTGTTTACTGCACTATTTTATTTTTCGTTTCCATATTGGTACATGTTGCCTGATGGACTATTTCACCACCATCAGTCCAACATTCTCTTGTCTACTTCTTATTATTATTTCATTCACTAGCTTTTCTTTATCAGGCATTCTTTAGCATCAAGGTATAATAATAAATAAAGTATTATAGATCTATTCCCCTTTTCACAGAGCTTTGGTTTAGCTGGCAAGGCAAAAAAGAATAATTAGACAATTAATTACAATTGTGTCAAGTAAGTTCAGAGCATAAAACAGGGAAAGCCTGATTCCATCATGGGAGCTGAGAATTGGCTTCAAGCTGAGAAATAATGGATGAATAGAATTTCCTAAACAAAGAATGGGGCTGTCCTTCCCACCAGAGAGCTATACAGTCAAAGGCCCTTGAAATGAAGGAGTATTTCATGTTCCAACAACCTAAAAAAACACTGTTTCTCTCTTTTCTCTCTCTCCCTGGCTCTTCCTCCCCTGCTCCTTCCCTTCCTCCTTCTCTTCTCTCTCCTTTGGTAATTGTTGTTTTTTTTTTCCACTCAAAAGTGTAGGATAGCATTATTTATTATTTGTGTAAAAAGTTATATATTTAAGATAGGCCCCAGTATCCTTATTTGTTAAACAGGAGTGATAAGAATGCTTCCCTCATGGACTGTAATGAGAATTTAATGTGACTGTCTGCCAATGGCTGGCATGTCATGAACACACAAAAACATAGCTGCCTAGTACTCTATTTATTTATACATTTATCATTGAGCATTAACTATGTGTTTTATGTGCCAAGCCCAGCGTTAAGGATTTCACATATACAGGCTCTTGTGCAGTCCTCACAGACTCAGAAAGGGAGGTATTATTGTTCTCAGATGACAGAATTAGATCCTGGAGTGCTTAAGTAACTTTCTCACACTAACACAATTAATGAGATTCACCTGCCTTGAAAGGATGCTTCATCCTTTAATAGATTTGTTTATTTCATTTTTTTTAATGGGAAGATGTTCTTTAATATTGACACTAAGCATAGTTGTTTAGCTCTGTTTAGATATGGGGATTTTGAACTTAAATGTAGGAAAGAAACAAGATAAGACTGCATTGTTTTACAGCTCATTACTAGTGATACTACAAAGTTACAACACTGGAAAAGGGATAGAGAGCAAAGTGATTAATAAAAAGAATGTTAAAAGAAATAAATAATCACATAAATCTATCAAAATAAAGTCATTACATCCTCAATTCCTGAGAAATAAATGTCACTGCCAATCCAGCTTGATGACACAGATCATTTTTCAAATATTTGTAATGTGGGAGACTTCCAAAAACCTGTAGGGTAGATCATTAAAAGCTACAATTAGCCAGGAGCCATCATTTCAGCCTTCCATCGCCATCTTCTTCCTTCTCCAGTTCCCGTAAGGCTGATGTTTATGACATCCCTTAATGCGGGTTGATGGCCTCAGAGAACAGGAAAAGCAATTGTACCAATTGGATTTCAGTTTATAGTTTACTGATGGTCTAGTTCAGACATATGTTTCAGGGGGGTGCCCATAAATCAGAAGTACTGATGTGTACATTCGGGATGGCTGAATATTCAGACAATATCCCACTTTTTTCCCACAGTGCTATTGGAGAACAGTATGTAATAAATTCTCTATCAATGCAAAGGAGTAAAGGTGGTATTTTCAACAAATGGTGCTAGAACAACTAGACATCCACATACAAAAAAAATAAATTAGCCTAGATACAGACCTTACTCCCTTCACAAAAATTAACACAAAATGGATCATGGGCCTAAATGTAAAATGTAAAACAATAAAACTCCTAGAAGATAACATAGGAGGAAACTTAGATGACTTTGGATATGGTGATAATGTTTTAGATACAACACCAAAGATGCGATCCATGAAAGAAAGAATTCATAAGTGGACTTTATTAAAATTAAAAACTCTGCTCTGTGAAAGACAATATCAAGAAAATTAGAAGAAGAGCCACACAGTGGGAGGAGATATCTATAAAAGACTCATTTGATAAAGGATTATCTCTGCAAAATATACAAAGAATTCTTAAAACTCAACAATAAGAAAACAAAAATCCTATTAAAAATGAACCAAAATGCTTAATAGACATGTTACATACAGAGAAGAAGATGTACAGATGGCAAATAAGTAAGTGAAAAGATGCTCCACATCATAGGTCATTAGGAAAATGCAAATTGAAACAATGAGATTCCCATGCACACCTGTTAGAATTGCCAAGATCTGGAAGACTGACAACACCAAACGCTGGTGAGGATGGGGAGCAAGAGCAATTCTCATACATTTCTGGTAGGAATGTGACACAGTAGAGCAATTTTGAAGACAGTTTGGCAATTTCTTACAAAACTAAACATACATCCTAGCATATGATCCAGCAATTGCCCTCTTTGGTATTTATCCAAAGATTCTGAAAATGTATGTCTACATGAAAACCTGAATACAGATATTTATAGCAGCTTTATTCATAATTGCCAAAACTTGGAAGCAACCAAGATGTCCTTCGGTGAATGAATAGGTGAACAGATAAATAAAATGTCATATATCCAGATAATGGAATATTATTCAGTGCTAAATAAAATGAGCTATCAAGCCACGAAAAGATATGAAGGAAATTTAAATGCATATCACTAAGTGAAAGAAGCCAATCTGAAAAGGCTACATACTTCATGATTCCCACAATATGACATCTGGAAAAGGCAAAAATGTTGTGATAATAAGAAGATTAATAATGGCTGTCGGGGGTGGAGAGGGAAAAGGAAGAGATGAATAAGCGGAGCGCAGAAAGTGTTTAGGGCATGAAGAGTACTCTGTGTGACACTATAATGATGGATATGTGTCGTTATACATTTGTGCAAACCCGCAGAATGCACAAAACCAGGAGTGAATTCTAAGGTAAACTATGGACTTTGGATGATTATAATGTGTCAGTGTAGGTTCATCCTTGGGTAAAAAACAAAAAGTGCCATTCCAGTGAGTGATGTAAATAGTGGAGATGCTATGCATGTGTAGGGATTAAGGGTATATTAGAAATCTCTGTACCTCCCATTCAATTTTGTTGTAGACCTAAAACTGCCCTAAAAAAAATTTTTTTTTAATGTAAAAGGTTTTTAGATGACTTTCTAATACTTTTGACTTATTTTGAACACCAGGTGGCAGTAGAGGTAGCATTGATCAAAATTGAAGGAGGGAGGAGGAAACTGATTTTGAACTACATGTACGCAAATTAACAGCATGTACAGTGTCCACTGTGTGCACTGTGCTAGAATTTGTACTGGGGTATCTCTGAAGGAAACAGTCATAAACCAGTGAAGTAAGCAAAGCTTTACACGAGTCTATAGCTTTTATTTAACTGTTTCATTTGATTATTTCTCTTCCAAAAGTGGCGAGTGTAGAGAAAATATAAAAGCATGTTGCTTGCAAACAATTTCCTGGTAGAAAATATGTTTCAAGGAAAGAATATTAATATAAAAGAAATCTAAAAGAGTAGAGAAGAAGGGACCTTAAAATTAATTTAGCACACACCTTCCAATTTACAGAGGAAGAAACTGAAATGCACAGAGATTAGGATATATGTCCACTGAAAGACACAGTTGTAACTGGTAGATCAGGAAATGACTTCTGTACTCTTTCCACAATACTATGATGGGATTTAACTTATCTGACATGTTTGATTTCAGTCAATAGGTTTATTTATGAATAAATAAATTATTGAGTTTTGCTTACTTTATGTTTATTTTTTTCTTCTCCATTTACCAAATTTTATTTTCCATTCATAATTATAATGTAGCCTAGCTAATATTTTCTAAATATGTGTAGTGTCTTTATTAGACATAAAAGAGCCACTTCCCTCTAAAGGTACTGCATGAAGCACACGGGCTCCGGAGCCTGGCTACTTAAAACACAGACTGTGCTTACAGGCTCTTCCGCATATTAGCTGTGTGGCCCTGGGAAAGTTGTTTAATCCTTTGTATTTTAGGTTTTTTACCTGCAAAAATGGGATCATAATATTACCTACCTGCAAGAGTTGTTGTACAGATTAAATAAGTTAAAAATGTAAAGGTTTAAAAATAACACTTGGTACATATCAAAACTTCAACAGGTGTTATCACCCAGGCCAATATCCCATCACTATCCCAAGTGATGTTTTCTGGGTAGTGCTATATGACCTCAGTCACCAAAGGTGATTACCTTTGGATATTTTGGAACTTGCTGATCAAAACTGTATTAATCATATTAATAAACTTTATAATTTTTAGAGTCATTGATCATTTTTTATTTGTCTTAATCAGCTAGAGCCTTTATGTTCTCATTTATCCTCTTAAGTAAAAATATAACATAGGTTTGAAATCCTGTGGGTTCTAATTATTGTGTCATGGATTTTTCCCTGATAGTAAAGATATCAGATGGCAGAGAGCTGGAAGAGAAAGGATTGATTAAGCTCATTTTGCTTTTCAGTGACAACTTAGTTGAAGGCGAACTTGAAGGTGCCAAGGAAAGAAAGTGGTATTGATTGCATCTAATCAAAAAGGCTGTCACTACCAGTACAGTTGAACTCTTCTTATGTCTGCAGCCAATCAGGGAAGAGAAGGTGACTTAACATTAAGAATTATCCCCAAGTGACCAAGTTCACTCTTCAGTGGAGAGCCTCAGAAAATGAAAGTTTCCTTTCTTCAGTAGCACATCTTCCATGTCAAGAATGTAAAGACCAAAAGTTCGAGGCAAACCTCAGAACCTCAGTCAGCAGCAAGGGAGGATAGATTGTGGTGCGTTTACCACTAAGTATCATGTCCACAGTAGAAGGTGTGAAAGCAAATTACACTAGCGGGGCAAGTACCCATCATTCAGATTTATACTGCAGTCACCTGCCTCCTTTTAAGGCCTGGATCCAGAAATCCACTCTGCCCCAATGTAATCCTTTGATTTTTTTCCCTTGGCGGAAATTTAATGTTTCTTTTTGAGAAAGATAATTCAGTCCTGTTTTCATTAATCTTCCTCCCAGCAGGCTGCTATAGAAAACACACATACACACGGATCTAAAAAGATTTCTCTTCACAGTCGCCCCTACCCAGCTCCAAAAGAACCTTTAAGAATGATGGTGGATCCGGACGAGCGGATCCCTGGTTTGAGTGAAAGCAGCCTCTCCCCCATGTCTCCCTCTCTGCCCACGACGACTTCTAACTCCTCACTCCACCTTAGAAAGAAAATGTATTCTTTCCCTACGTGGAAGACTTGGCAATTTAAGCAATCGATTTAAAAGAAAAAAAAAGAAGAAGAAGAAGAAAAGAAAAATCGTAGCCTAGACATGTCTTGAACGCCACCGCCCGTCTCCGTGGGCAAAACCCCAGGGAAGCAACTGATTCCCAGTCTCCAATCCTCAGAGCCCAGCGCCCAGGAGGCATTGGTTGGGCCTTTGCCACTGGTCCCCATCGCGTCTGCCGGGAGTTCTCCTTCGGCTCTCTACCAAGCCACACTAAGTGACTTCTCGGAAACGTTAACAGATTCTGCTGAGCAGGAAGGGAGGAAGGGGTGATGGGGCGGGGACGAGGTAAGTGAAGGGCTGGTCTTATGGATGGATGCTAGACACGCTCGCGCGCGCGCGCGCGCACACACACACACACTCACACACACGCCCCACCCCATAGGGTCGCTGTAAATGAGAGGTCGCGACCCCGCCTCTGCCTTCTACTTAGCACACAGTGGAGAGGCTGCAGCATCGCCGCCACCACGCCCCAAGCTGGGTCCTACCCCGGCGCCGCCGGCACCAGTGGAGGGTGGGAGGGAGGGTGGGTGGGGACAGGGCGTGTGTGGAGGAGTGGATGGAGAAGGAGCGGCGCCTTGCCCGCGGTGGGGGCGGGGCTGCAGCCGGCCTGGGCGCGCCCGGGAAGGAGGGGCGCAGTCTCGGTGCCTGCCCTCGCCATCTATCCCTCGGCGGTGTCCGCTATCCAATTCTTCGGTGCCGCTGGCAAGGGCTGGGCTGGCTTGAGTGCCAGAGGCTGGTGGTGGCGGGTGCCCGCTGAGCAACAGGAGCCTAAAGAAAGAGGGAGAAGCAACAGCAGAGAGAACGCCGGGGCAGAGAGACCGGGAGCGAGGAAGGGTCCCTGAAGCCTGCACCCTTCCCTGGGGCCAGATTCTGCGGGTGCACTGGGTGGGCATGACCGGCGGGCAAGGTTGCAAGTAAGTGCTTTTTCTCTTGCTCCTCTGGTGTTGCGGGCAGGGAAGCCACTACTCTCGCTAGTGCTCTCCTCAGCCACCACACCCACCTGTGTCTATATTCGCATCTCTGGGCTTTGACCACCTGATATTAGGCCACCCGGACAGTAGAGAGAAGGAAAGCTGGGCGGAGAGGGGGCCAGAGGAGCTGGAGTGGCAAGTGTTTCCTTTGCTGGGCCGGAGCAACTCACCTTGTGAGTTTGCTACCAGGTTCTGAAAATGTGGAAAGAGAAAGGCAACTGTACCTGATGGTTTACTGTTATTTTTTTCTGGCGATACTAGAGGAGTTGTTGGATTTGTTTCACTTCTAGGGACAGGCCGTATTTTATAGGAGCAAAAAACGTGTTATGTTTGCCACTGACAAATGTGAGCGTGCAGAACCAGCAGCTGATTATTGCTACCTGTGGGGACAGCGAAGAAACGCTTCACCACTTCGGAGCACACAAACACGAATAGTTGACAAGACATCTTAGCCCCATTTCTCCATATGGTTTTTTCCCCCCAGATGTTTAAGGCTTTTCTAGTGAAATTCAGAGAAGATTCAAATCATTTTAACTTTTGATCGACTTCAACTGAAACTTTTAGGGAAAAAAAAAAGATACTTCTGTTACTTGTATTAAAGAAGTTAAAAGATCAAAGCAAGGTTACCAAATCAGAAAATTTAATGCCAACTTTGAGATTATAACGAACTCTTAATTCATTATTTTAGTGTTTTTTATTACAGCTGCAGCATTCCCCGTGATTTATATCTCCTCTGAAGCTAAAAGCAATTTTTATGTGAAAGAAGCTCAGGGGAGTTTCTAAAAACCTCACTTCACTAAGATAAAGACCAAATCAACATAAGCTTTTAAAAGAATGATGGATTTTCAGTTGCTGAGTGTCAGTGTTGGGAGGTTAAGTTCTTTTCAGAAACACAATGCTCTTTTTCTATTTCTCCTCCTTCCTTGTGGGCAGGAGAAAGACGTTTTTCTTTCTTTTGATATTTTAAAATATATTTTCACATTTTTTTTGCTTTAACATCATTAAAACCTATGAATATATAATATGCAAACCAAAACCAATTATTAAGCAGTCTATTTTATTGAAAAGTCTCTTAATTTTTTCCATTATTTTTAAAAATTTGAACTAGAATTTACTTTCTTAGGATTTAAAAAATTATTGATTATTTGAAAGCCAGTCTAATCTGATCCCTATATGTGGAATTATCGTGATGGTTAGAATGATGAGTGTTTATTCACAACAAAATGCTAGACAAAACATGGCATTTGATGTAATGGAGGATTTGCCCTCTATATAGGCAACTGATAATAGTTTTGCTTAAAGTCATTTTTGTATTTTGTAGGTGTTTAAAATACCTGTCTACTAGAAGTTCCCTTTTGGGAGCAAACTGCTGTGCAGTTATGGGACACAGTGACATATTTTTATAGAGAATGGGTATACAATACGCCATGATATTTTATGGTGCAGGGCCGGGCTCTCTGGGTACCTGATGCTTCTACAGAAGAAAGATGAGTCAGGTCTGGCTCTCTGCCAAGAGCATTTTTGTGCTTCCTTGTGTCTCTTAGGACCCAGAGAGAATCATGGGAGCCCTCCTGTGGTGGTGCTTATGTTTTTGCTACCTGGAGATGAGATGAGTTATGGCAGCAAAGAAAAAGTGAAAAATTCAGAGTTGGAATAAGAGGGGTCCTACCCACCTTACTTAATATGACCAGCCCACTTTCTCTGTGGCAAGGACAAAGAAATAGAATCTTACATTTCACATGAATAATGAAAACTAATATTTGTCTCTTACTATTAGCTCTATGTGAAAAAGTGTGAAGTACTGGAAAAATTTATATGATATTTTTCTAACCTTGTAAAGGAGCTGAATGTTCTTTAATGTGAATGGTCCATTCTAAATGTCATAAAGGTGACAGCTTATGATTTTCCCTAAAGCTCTGTCCTCAGATTCATCCCCTCATCCTCAATCATTTGAATAAATGCCTCAGCCATCCACCAAGTGTTGATTGCTCTCTCTTCCTCATGATGACATTTCATCCCTAACCAGACCATGTTTAGTTCTATCAGTCTTATTGTTCAGATGCACTTCTCTTCAATTATATTTCTCAGACATATCTTTTCCGCCGTTATCTATATCTGTACTGCCACCAAATCAGTTTAGGCCATTGTCATAATTTACCTGGGTTCCGGCTATAGCCTTCACAGCTTGCTCTAATTCCATAGTTTCTTCCCCTGCAGGCCAACCTTCATAATAAGCAATGATGCCTCTTAAAAATATTCATTGGCTCGTGACTGCATAGAAAAATATGAATAAATGCAGAAACACAGAAACGAGGCAACAGCAAGTTCTTCCTGTTAACACACTCCTCACTCTCTGACCTGGTCCTTCTCTGCAACCTCATTTCCCCTCATTTAATGTGCTCCAGCCACACTGGTCTTTTAGTACCTGGAACACGCCAAGAAATTTCACTTTCTAAGGCATTTTCAAATGCTGTGCCCAGTGCCTGGAATATCTCTTCCACTCGTTGAATGGCTGGCTCCTTCTCAAACTTTAAATCTCTGCTCAAAGGCCTCCAGTCATTCTTGATCACCTTGTCAGTAGTAGCTTGTATTCTGTTAGTCTCTATCTTGGTCACTTGTGAGTTTCCTTCATAGTGCTCATTAAATAACGTACAGGTATTTTGTGGGTTTGTATATCGCATGCTGCATAGAGCACATCTTCATTGTTGATTCGGCTTCCAGTACAGTGCCTAACATGGAGTAGTGTGTGTGAGTGGGTGTTTCTAGATATTTATGTAAATTATAAAGTACAAAGACATGACTAATTTCATCATGGAACACATCAATGCAGTAAATATATGCATTTTATGATTTGATTTCTTTTTTGTTGTGCATCTAGTACATTTACAACCCTATACTATGATTTCAAAAAGGTAAAATTAAAATATCCTGAGATATATTCTGACCTATAAGCAGTTATTCAGCAATAACATGTTCAAAGGTAAGTAGATTATAATGTATCCTTAGAAAAGTGGTGACCACAACTGGATTAAATTCTATTAAAGAAAAATTGGAGCACATGAACCAATGTGACTTTAGTGACTCCTAATATACAATGGTAACTATTAAATCTGTATCTTTTACCGAGAATTTAGGGTCACTCGGTAATCACTAAATTTCAAATACTGTTTTATAATAAATATAAGTACTTGTGTAGGCTCAGCTGATATAAATATGGTCAAGTGAGGCAAGGCCTTAGATCCAGTGTTCACATGATCTAAGTTGATGTTTAGTCCAGGCTCAAAGGACAAATTATCTCACAAACCTGAAGGGCTCACTAAGAAAGGCTCAGAGTGACACTGTGGACTAATCCATGAAGATCCATCACTATTATTGGATGCTAAAGAAGGGGCTTCAAAATGCATGCTGGTTAATGATACAATCATATTCACACACAGAGAGGCACACATACACTTTGTGTGGCAATAAGTACCCCCATTATTTTTTTTTTTGAGACTGTGCTTAAAGATAAACCAAACAAGTAGTTTTGCTGTTAACATTTGGTTGAAAATTTAGCTGGCAAATAGGCGACCAGCATAGATTCATAATATCATTTTTGTTTTTGGGTTTCTTTTTGTCTGTATAAAGAATTTGCTAATTGTGTCTCTTCTGCAGGACTAAATTATTTTATGAATTGTCACCAGGGATCTTGTTAAATTTGTTATTAAGTGGCACATTGTGGTTGTTGCAATGTCTTGGAATGCATCTGTGTGCTAACTAAAGATGGCCCTCTGTTGTACATGTCACAAATTAACTAATTTATTCTTGCACAGGGGTAATGCTACTTCCTTCTTCAGAACTAGGTAAAGTCAGATTACCACTTAAGATGGCAAAGTCATACTAAAGGGTGCTATAAAGTTGTATAAAAATAATTCTCATCTGAAGACTTAGGGGAGAGCGTTCACAGAATGTGCATAGACTACTTTTGTGGAATATGAGAGAATAGTTTTGGTGTCTTGCCATCCTACAAAATGAAATTTCTTCATTGAAGATTTACCTTACTCCGTCTCTGTAGAGCTGGAAGAAAATGGCCTTAGACAACAGGGAAAGACTCAGCTCTTGGCAGCTAGAGGTAGAACGAAGTTGGGAGGAAAGAAACTTGGGTGGTGAGGAAAAATGCCAGAACATGATAAAGAAAAAAGGAGATGGGAATGCCTTGAACAGCGCCTGTAAACGATCTGCCACAGACAAATTTGAGTTGGCATTACATATAGAATTGAGTTTGATATCTTTTTACCTCACTAAGAGTTCAGTCTTTAAAATAACTATTATATTTTAAGTGAAAACATACTGTTATTGCTCCTTTTGTATATGAAATGGAATAACTTTGTATTTTTGAAGTGGTGGAACAGGGACCCAAAGATGCCATATATTATTGTTAAGCTATACCATTGCTTTCATTGTAATTTCAATACTATTCATTTTATTACTTTCTTTTGTTGTGTCAAGCACTTGAGAGACTGCCATTATTGATCATAAATTTCTTTAAAATATCTTCTTGGATTTTTTAACCAAGCTTTCTAAATCACTTATCAAAATAGATAAATCTCTTATTTCACCTATGATTGTTCACTTGGAAATTTAGAGAGTGTAAGTACATTTACAAAGTCATTAACCTACCATCTCTGCCCTGCAATGAATGTTTTTTTTCTTTCCCTTTCTCCTTCTCTTCTACATCTCATCTTCTGAACATTTGATAGATATGCCAGTATTACAAATTTTGCTCAAATATTAGGTCAAACTATTCATACAAAAAATTGGAAAATTGAGACTATAGAAGATTAATAAGATTAGACAGACGAATTAAAATATAAGCATGAAGACATTTCTGTAGAGATTTTTAGTGAAATTTTCTGTGTTCTATATGCCAAAGTTGACTTCTTGTGTCTGATTATTTTTAAAAAATAGACCACTAAATGTAGTGCCTGTCAACTGTGCTAGTTGCTCATAAACTATATATCTTAGAATATCATATAATTGTGATTATAAATAATGGTGCAATGAACATAGGGGTGCTTATGTTCTTTCAAATTAGTGTTTTGGGGTTCCTTGGGATATATTCCCAGAAGTGGGATCGCTGGATCAAAAGGCAGATCCATTTGTAATTTTTTGAGGTAATGCAGTGGCTGCAACAATCTGCACTCCCACCAACAGTGCAAAAGGGTCCCCCTTTCTCCACATCCTCGCCAGCACTTGTTGTTGATTTATTGATGACAGCCATTCTGACAGCTGTGAGATGACATCTCCTTGTGGTTTTAATTTGCATTTCTCTGATGATTAGTGATGTCGAGCATCCTTTCATGTGTCTATTGGCCATCTGTATGTCCTCTTTGGAGAAGTGTCTATTCAGGTCCTTTGCCCATTTTTTAATTGGGTTGTTTGTTTTTTTGGTGTTGAGCTTTGTACTTTATGAATTTTGGATATTAACCCCTTATCAGATGTTTTGACAAATATGTTCTCCCATTCTGTGGATTGTCTTTTTATTTTGTTGATGTTTCCCTTTGCTGTACAAAAACTTTTTAGTCTGACATAGTCCCATTTGTTTATTTTTTCTTTTGTTTCCCTTGCCTGGGGAGCTATATCTGATCAAATAGTTCTATATCTGAGATTTTGCTGCCTGTGTTTTTCTTCTAGGATTTTTATGGATTCAGGTCTAACATTCAAGTCTTTAGTCCATTTTGGGTTTATTCTTGTGTGTGGTATGAAAAAGGTGGTCTAGTTTCATTTTTCTGCATGTATCTGTCCAATTTTCCCAACACCATTTATTGAATAAACTATCATTAGCCCATTGCATGTGCTTGCTTCCTCTGTCAAATATTAATTGACTATAAAGGTGTAGATTTATTTCTGGGCTCTATATTCTGTTCCATTGATCTATATGTGTCTGTTTTTGTGCCAGTATCATGCTGTTTTGATTATTATGGCTTTGTTTACAATCACCAAGATGTGGAAGCAGCCCAAGTGTCCATCAGTGATGAGTGAATAAAACAACTATGGGACACTTACACAGTGGACTACTACTTGACCATAAGAAAGAAGAAAGTGTTACCCTTGCAACAGTATGAATGAACCTGGAGAACATTATGCTAAGTGACATAAGCCAGTCAGAGAATGAAAAATACCATATGATTTCACTCACATGTGGAATCTAATGAACAAACTGAACTGACAAGCAAAATAAAGACAGACTCATAAATAGAGCAGCATGACAGCTAATGCGGGTATGGGATAGGAAGTGGAGGGACTGAGCAAAAAGGAAAAAGGACTCATGGACATGGACAACAGTGTGGTGATTGCGGGGTTGGGGGTGTATAAGTGGATTAAATGGTAATGGGAAAAAATAAAATAAAAAAACAAAATATATAATGTAATTGTTTAAAAATATATCATTTTGAAGGCCTATAATTTAGAAACTTAAAAAAGAAGTAAACATAGATATTTCAAACCACACAGAAAAGTTAAACAGGGGGAAATGAAAGAAATGTTACATGATGAGATACCCCTTTATGTATTAATTTAAACTCCACAATGATTACTTTTTTCAAGTTCAATGGACAGTACTTCTTTTAGGGCTTGGGGTAAAGATAATTTATTAACCAATGTATGCTTTGAATAGGTTAAATAGAACACTTTATTAGTAAATTATGCCTTTACTTTCTCTAGGTGATAATATAAAGTTAACATTCCATCTCAGTAAATATTATGGGACCAATCTTTATAGATGACCCTTTCATGGAATAAAATAATACAAAGTTTAAGTGATGATTTTTCTCCCTTTAACATACATATTTTTGTTAGCCTGGTCATACTTGGCTCGTGGTAATTCAGGTGAAAGGAAATGGGACCCTCAAGGGTGAGCTGGCAACGAGGCTCTTACCATCCCATGAGATCATCCAACAGGCTTTCGGGGATGAATGTTTGTAGAATGGTTATGCGGAGAAGCTCTTTTGAAAATATTCTGTCCATACCGTACTTCAGAATCTTTGAAAATATTTTTGTAAAGCATTAAAAGCACTGAGGAATAAAATTGTGTTCATATTAGTATAGTGGTCTTAGTCAAATACTTTAACCTCTTAAATGTAACTTCATTGTAAAATAAGTAGCGTCTATTTCTAAGGGTATCTATACAAATTAAGTTAAATATATACACACACATACACACTAAAAAAAGCCATTTTCATGTCTCACATGATAAATAAGTATTCAATAATGGTAGATAAACAATTGGTAACTCAGTGTATTATAATCACAATATATTTTGATTATACCTTAAAAACAACTGGTACATTTTAAGTTCATTGTAGTTACTTTTACTTTTAATCCTATTTCAATGAATACTAATGATGCAATTTCCCTGACTATTTTTAAAGACAGTTACACATCTCCGATATCACACCATTCCATTTTGAACTCTTTATAACACTCTGTTGCTAGAGTTGTCAGTTATAGGCTATTACAAATAGTTTATATGAAGTATCTGAAAACTTATCAGTAGGAAAATATGGGAGAGGTGTTTAAAAATCAGGAATTGGTTATCTATCCAAATATATTATTTTTATGTTTTGAATCTGATCTGTCAGAATTTTTTATTAATGGAGAACAGTAGAGTGGAAGTGACCTGCTAGATGTCCTATTAATACATCTTACAACTAATATCTACTTTTATAGGAAATTTTTTAAAGAGCATATCATACAATTTTTCAGTTATGTATGAAATCCAACTTACTGTGGTAATTCCATTATCAGAAATATAACTCTGAATTTTTAAATCAACAAATAAGATGTCTGAGCCTGAGGGAAATATTTGCCAATATGTCCATTCACTTTGTTTTGTTTCATTGGTAATACATTTACAAAAGTCAGAATCTTATAAAGGAATCATCTAATTAAGGGTAATAATTAAATCATTTTTATTTGTTTTCTTTATGAGTCCACAATTCTTCCCCAGTTACAAAGACTAATCAACTATGTATTGCAACAGGAGAGCCAGGAAGACAAGTCATGAAGACAAAAAATGAATATATAACAGGTGCGCTGCCATGAGGGAAAATATAGACAGCATAGTTTACATCTTGTTAATATTACAGATAACATCTTGTTAATATTGCTTTTAATAACATTAATTTCACAGTTTCAAATATGGCTGTATCATTTTTGCCAAGTAATACATTAAGAGATTTGCAAATGCTTGTTTTTTCATTTGTTTTTGGCAGTGTTAGTTTTTTAATTTACCTTTTATTTTTTTATTATTGTTCAATTACAGTTGTCCCACATTTTCACCCATTGCTCTCACTTGGCCCATCCCCCCTCACTCCCACAGTCAGCCACCCCCCCATTGTCCACAAATGTTACTTTTTTTTTAATTGAAAGAAATTTTTTTTGTTTTTTCTTTTTTTTGGTATATTTTATTGAGTATGCTATTACAGTTGTCCCATTTTTTTTTTTAATCCCACAACCACCCTTTGAGGTGAGAACACTAAGGCTCAGAAGTTATCTTACCTTTCTAAAGATTCAAAGTGATTACTAAAGGTGAGTAACACGCACATTCTTTTTAGAAGGAATAAAATCTTATTTATCCCAACAATATATCAATACTTGTACGTATCCCACACAGATACACTCAATGATTATTTTAGCGAGGATTCCACAAAAGCCTTTACCCATAATGGAGCTGACATAATCTACATTTGTAACTAAATATAGCAAACTACATAGTTAAAATATGAGAACAACAAACAGAAAGATGAAAGATTGTTTAAATGTTCATCTTGAATATGTTAATGTCCTAGAAATTGAGTGTAGAAAGTTTTAATTAGAAGAGTACAAATATTCTTAGTACCACAAATTGACACACTCAAATATAACCTAAATCATAGTACTTGTTGTCACAAAAAGTCAACAATTTATGCCAATTAAAGTATTTCTTTAACATCAGTGATTCAAGGAATTTACTCTTAAGGGTTTAAAACAGTTTTGGAAAGTTAATTTACATTATACTTACAATAATTTTCTAATACAAGTGATTTTCTTTTAATATCTATTATATAAATTCTTTTTTGGGGGTATAAAAACCAGAGGACATTGGACCCCTGAGTTCTATGATATATGTCAATGTGTTCTAATGTTTGTGGATTGACAGCTTGTCTACCTGATCAGTGATTTTCAGTCAGTGTGCTGTGGCCCACTGGTGTGCCACCAGAATTTTTAAAACATACAGTACCTATTTAGTCAGGGGCACTGACCTCTTTCACTTAGATTGTCAAATGAAAAAAATGACAGCAGCCAACACAACAGTAGCTGTCCGTTGGGAATGAATCAAACTTACACCTTTTTTGTCAGATTGACAAAATATATATTTTCTGGTGTGCTGCAGAATTTTATTAACTAGTTTATATGTGCCATGACATGAAAAAGGTTGAAAAATTGCTATACTAGACTATTAAGGTTTTAAGGGAGGACAGCGTAACTTGTTCATATTGACATCCCTTCAATGATGTCTTGCATGCAGTCCTTCTTACTTCATTGTTGCTGAATAGATGAATCAATCATTTCACAACTATATATGCTCAGCTGGTATTATAAATAGTTCTTTTTCACTGAAACTTACTTTCTACGAATGTAGGAGGAATAACTCAACAAAGATGTAGTAATTTATGCTTCTCAAACCTAGCTTTCTATCATTACTAGGTCCTGATGAAACAGTCAGTATCTTATTTCTCATTCAGGAAAGGAACAGCACTCCTGCTTATTTTATGCCCCAGTTTGGGTTCATTAATTCTAGATGACATTTAGTCTTCTCTGAATAAAAGAGCCAAAATATTTTAACATGTACTGGAGTTGATGCATTACAAAGGCTGAAACCCAAGCCCTTTCCTGAGAATTCTCTATTAGAATATTTGCTAAAGAGGTGGATTGCAGTCAGATAGTTAAAAAGAAGTTAGAACTCAAAATTTCCTCCTGATTTGTTATCTTCCCATCTGAAATGGTCATCAATCATTAAGCCCTAACTGGTTGGCTTCCAAAGTGTGTAGGTCGGGTACTGGAATCCAAGTTGGTATCAATGCCACTGAGGTTTGCGGGAAGGGAGAACCTGGCAGAGATCCCAAGAGTAGTGGTAAAGGGATGCTGAGATGCTCCAGGTCAGCTCCCAGATCTCTTAGCATCACTATTCTCAGCATTCGTATGTTTTATGAAATTTAACAGCAATTCCTTCTTTTTTTGCCTCCTTCTTTATTCACTCCCTTCCTTCAGCAAGTATTTATTGAAAAGCTACTCAGGCACTATTGTGGATACAGCAGGGAACAAAACATGGAAGTTGATGTAAGTTTGGGGAAAGATAATGAGTAAATAAATAAATATTTACCACTATCTGTCCTTGTATTGTAATATGTGTTGTCAAGAAACATACAGCAGGGCAAGGACAATTGAGGGCAAGAGGCATTATTAATAAGGGTAGTTAGAAAAGCTTTTTTATTTTTTACCTTTTTAAAAATGTATTTCTATTAAATTTATTTGGGTGACATTGCTTAATAAAATTATATAGGTTCTGTACATACAGTTCTACAATACACCATCTGTGTATTGCACTGTGTGCTCATCACCCAAAGTTAACACTTCTTTCTGTCACCGTACACTCAACCTCTTCTGCCCTTCACTACCCCCCAGCCTCCTTCCATCTGGTGATCACCATACTGTTGTCTGTGCCTATGCGTTTTTGTTTGTTGGTTTGTTTTGTTCATTCATTTATTGCTTTCAGTTTTGGAGGTTCCTCAAAAAATTATGACTAGAATTACCTCATGACCCAGCAACCCCTCTTCTGGGTATCTACCCCCAAACTTTGAAAACATTAATTTGCAAAGATATATGCTCCCCTATGTTCATTGCAGCATTATTCACGGTGGCCAAGACATGAAAATAACCGAAGTGTCCCTAGGTAGGTAGCTGGATAATGAAGATGCAGTACACATATACAGTGAAATACTACTCAGCCATAAGAAAAGATGAAATACTGCCATTTACGACAACAGGGATGGATCTTGAGAATATCATGCTAAGCAAAATAAGTCAAACAGCAAGTCAAGAACCATGAGACTTCACTCATATATGGGACATAAAACTGAAAGCAACAAAGAAAAGCCTCTAAAAATTTTTTAATTGGTGTTCAATTACAGTTGTCCCCATTTTCCCCCATTGCTCTCCCCTACCCAGCCCACCCCTCTCCCACATTCAGTCCTCTCTGCAATGTCCTGTCCATGGGTCATTTGTACATGTTCCTTGACTTGACCCTTCCCCTTCTTCCCCACACTATCACCCTCCTCCCTCCCCCCGGTCACCGTCAGACCTAACCAACAAAACAAACGAGTGAGCAAAACAGAACCAGAGACGTGGATATAAAGAAAAGCCTTTTAAGAGGTGATATCTGAGCAGAGAACAGAAGGAGGTGAGGAAGCGAGAAAGCTAGCTATACAACAGAAAAAATCATTCCAGTCGCTAAGAGCTTCAATTGCAGCAACCCTTTGACATGCCCGATGTTTTTACAGAACTGCCAGGAAATCCGTATGGCTGAAATGCAGAGAGCAAAGTAGAAATTAGCAGAAGATGAGGCGGTTTGATTGATTTACAAAAGATTGCTAAGTCTGCCTAGAGGTCATGTGATGAGCCAATTCAACAATGATAAGCATGGGACAAACTGGAAGAGCATGAAGTGTGCTTCTCCCCGTCCCCCACTGGATCCCATTCTGGACACATAAATGATTGGGGAACTTTTCATTTCCATACATTTTTTGTCATTTTTTTTGTGATTTACATATAATTATTTTATATTCTCTTCCCATCTGAAATGGCTTAGATTCTTCAAAGCCTTTATTACCATTGGAAGGAAAAAAGGTTTCATATAACAAAAGGTTATAATCGAGAGTATCTTTAAATATTTACATTCTGGAAATTAAAACACGATGGAAGTACAGTAATATTTTGCCTATTACATACCAGGGAAGCACACGTGTATCCCATCAAGGTTGACCCATTGCTGCTACTAGGACTTTGGTATCCTACTGACTCTACATTACAGTTTTAAGCAAAATCTTGCAAATTAAGAAAAATTTAATTGTGGCAAAATATACATAACATGTTTACCATTTTAACCATTTTTAAGTGTATAATTCAGGAACATTAAGTGCATTCACATTGTTGTGCAACTGTAATCACCATCCATCTCTAGAATTTTTCATCAGTCCATACTGAAACTCTGTACCCATTAAAAAATAACTCCTCGCCCCGGCCAGGTGGCTCAGTTGGTTGGAGCGGTATCCGGTACATCAGAAAGTTGCAGGTTGGATCCCTGGCCCAGGTGCCTACCAGAGGCAGCCGATCAAATTTTCACTCACATTGATGTTTCTCTTTCCCTTCTTCTCTCTCTACAATCAATAAACATATCCTTGTGTGAGGATTAAAAAAATAATAATGAACATACAAATAAGAACTCCTCATTTCCTCAGCCCACCAGTCCCTGGTAATAGTTACCATTCTGCTTTCTCTATGAATTTGACTATCATAGGTACTGCATTATAGGTGGAATCATACAGTACTGTCCTTTTGTGTTTGGCTTACTTCACCTAGAATAATATTTTTAAGATTCATCGATGCTGTGCTCATATCAGAATATTCTTTCTTTTTAAGGCTGTATAATATTCCATCAAATGTATAGACCATATTTTGTTTACCTATTCACCCATTGATGACACTTGGGTTGTTTCTACCTTTTAGCTACAATGTATAATGCTACTATGAACATTATAAAAATAGCTGATTGAGTCCTTGGTTCTAATTCTTTTGGGTATATACCCATAATTAGAATTGCTGGATCATATAATAATTCCATGTTTAATTTTTTTTTGAAGAACTGCTGTACCACTTTCCACAGTGGTTACACTATTTTGTATTCCCACCAGCAATGCACAAGGGTTCCAGTTTTCAACCCTCACTTACATTTTTTTCTCCTTTTTTTATAGTAGCCATCCTACTAGGAATGAAGTGGCACCTCATTGTTGTTTTGATTTGCATTTCCCTAATTATTAGAGAAATTGACTGTATTTTCATGAGCTTATTGACTGTTCACATATCTTCCCTGAAGAAATGTCTGTTCCAGTCTTTTATGCATTGTTTGAATAGGTTTGTTTGTTTTCCTTGCTGTCCTTGAGTTTCAGGAGTCCTTTATATTGTGGATATTAATCCCCTATCAGGTATGATTTACAAATAGTTTGCAAGTTCTCTGAGATGCCTTTTCATTCTCTAATAGTTTCTTTTGATACACAAAACTTTGTAACTTTGATAGAATACAATCTATCTTTTTTTTTCTTTGGTTGTCTGTGCTTTGATGCCATAACTAAGAACTCATTGTTAAATCCAATGTCCTACAGTTCTTTTCCCAATGTTTTCTTATTATAGTTATAGCTCTTAGGATTCTTTTCCATTACTGTAGACAATACAGAGGCTAACAGTCTCAAGCTTCCCGTTGTCCATCACTCCCAGAGATCTGGTTTTTAGCTCAAATATTTCTTACTCTGAGCATTTATTTTCCCTTTCAATAACCCTCTCTCTCTCTCTCTCTTTTTTTTTTTTTTTGGTATGCTGGCATTAACATTCTTGAATTGTTCAAAGAGCATACCAGCAACTTAAGGGGATTCTTGATGTGGAAAGATTATTACATATTCATATTTTCCTACTGTCTGATGGGGTTCATTCATCCCTTTGACCAATCTTGCTATTGAAAATATTTGTGTTTGGTCACTTTCTGTATAGTCTAAGAATTCTGATTCCTTGCTAACTAGTTAATATATTTAGAAATTCTTTATATTCTGATCCTAGGGATTAGATGATATGATTAGTGGAGTAAGAATTTTGTCTGCTACAATCACGATCCCCTCTGACCCTAGCACAATGATTTGCACGGAGTGGGTACTCAGCAATACTGCAATGAGTAGCAAATGAGTGAATGAATGAAAATGAAAGACTGTCTTATTTCATTAAGTGTTTAGTAAATCTGACTTCTACTATTTAAATCTTAGATTTATTTTATTTTCAGTATATTTTATTGATTATGCTATTACATTGTCCTAATTTTTTCTCCTCTTTATTCCCCTCAGCCCTGCAACCCCCCTTCCACCAGCATTCCCCTCCTTAGTTCATGTCCATGGGTGGTACACATAAGTTGTTTGGCTTTTCCATTTCCTATACTGTTCTTAACATCCCCCTGCCTATTTTGTACCTACCACTTATGATATTTCAGTAAAAGAAGTTCAGAAATGTCCTTTCCCCTTAGTGAAAATTAGTGAAGACACTGATTTTTCAATCAATTTTGTTAGAAGTGTTTTTAGAAGAGTTTGCTACTGAGAACTGAAGTTTGAAGGCCAGGGATTGTATCACAAATATCTCTTGTTCCATTAGACAGTCCTTGTGGAGGTTAAGTCCATAGGCAGCACTTTTTCCCATGGGTTGCTACCAGCAAATGAAAATGGTGACTATATATGGAAACTCTAGGTCAATGAGTATAGTATATATTGTCATGAAAATAAGATATATGAGTATACTTTGTTTATAAACAGTTTGATGCATTAATTAGAACAATAGTTAAAAGAGTTAACCTCTGTAAATAGAAGTTAAGCACCTTGCCATTGAATGGTTGGATACTCTTTTTGCCTAAACATTCATCTTACCTCAGAATCTAAGTCTCTTGGTCAGACATACACTGGAATATAAATTTGAGGAAGGATAGGAATTTTTTTTTATATTTACTTGTTACTTTGTGGCAACTATCTAATCTGGAATTTTCTTCATGATTCTAATCCTGTTTATATCTGATTCTGAAATCCTGTTTATATCTGATTTATAAGATTCTGAAAATCTTATCTCTGAATGGTAGAAAGTAAGAAATACTATCATATAATTCACCCATTAAAAAAAATCTGTACCCGTCATCTTCTGAATACCTTTTAAACAACAACAACCTTCAAAAAGAATACATTTTAAACAACATTATTTGGGTGTCATTTTATTGCCAGATTAAGGTCAAAGCTATTAAATGCCTTGCCACAATTGTAGTTTACAGTTCCATGAGAGCTAGAGAAATATGAAACACAGGAAGTTTCTATGTATGGACACGTTAGTTTGCAGAAGGCTTGTTTGCAAGTTCATGTAGTTTATTCCATAATCTTTAGCATCCTTAGTTGAATTTCTACTAAGTTGTTTCTTTCTAATCATAAAACCAGGTACCTCCTTCCTCTGCCAATATACATTCTAAAAGAATGTCTAAACCAAAAATTTTTTAAGTAGACAACAGCCTTTCCTGATAAAATCCACAAATATTTCAAGGAATCCCTTGGCATGCATGCTGCTGAACTCCCTTGTTCAGATACTGAGTTATAACACTTTGAGTCCATTGAACCACTCCTGGCCTATTGGGAGCATTTCAGCAGAAGCAGTCACTATGCCTGGGTTTTAGTGACTTCCCTTCTCTCGCTTTAGTATTAGACTCTGGAGCATCCATTACTAATGAAGAAACATGACCTGACCTGTGCTAGAATATTTTCCCTTAATTTTTTTTCTTTGTGTCTTTCTAGCTTTTGCCAAGGTTCAGCATTTTTAATCTACTGTATAATCCTGTTCAGACCTAATCACTTCTACTGTCAAGATGGTTAATCTTTCATGCACTTGCTACATTCCTTTACACTTTATTTTTTCTATTTCTGCTTTGGTTTCCGTAACATTGCAATTCCTTTGGTTATTAAATCTTTCAACACTGTTATTATGTTTGCATTTAATAAGCCTAATGGGCTTAATCTTCAATACCACTTAAAAACAATGCACACCTCATGCATATAATGCATGGGCTAATGAGCCTTATGTTGTCAGGGACTTTACAAGTGGCTGTGTGTGACATATATTGCTATCTGTTGGTAGAAGGCAGTGTGGTCTTGGTTTTGCAATGATCATAGCTCTGTTTTAATCTTTAAAATATCCAAAATTGAAATCTCCTTCAGGAGAAATGGTACTGTATAGGCATTATAAAATCTACCTATTATGAAGTAACCAAATTTATTCCCCTTCCTTAAGAACATTAGATTTGCAAAGTCCATTCGTAGGAAAGTTGATACAAATCACTAATAATAATAGACATTTTTTGCACTTAAAATGTATGAGGAAATGTGCTAAGTGAGTGATTAGAATGCATTGTGCACTTAAATGTACTAGAAAATGTGCTTGATGATTAAAATGCAGTGTCTCATGTTTCCCCTTAGAATAACTTTATAGGATAATCATTTTCAGCCCTGTCTCACGATGCAGAAAGGAAACTTAAAAGAGATTCATTAGTTTGCCCAAGCACACAAGCTAGTAAGCAGTAGAAATGGAATTTGAACCCGAGTCTCTGGAGCCACAAACCTAACAACTATATTATGTTGTCTTCCTATTTTACCGAAGACCTATTTTAGAATGAAACCATAAACACGTTATAAAAATGAAATAAATATTAGTAACAAATATTCTCCATTTAAATTTTAATGCAGATTTACTTTTAATTTCCAGCTCATAGTTTATCAAGTAAAACTGCAGTTGGTAAAATTGCAATAAATATTGGTAATATTTATTTAGCCTCGGCACTGTGGTAGGCACTTTATGGAAACTCTATTTTACCTAATAATCTTTGAAGACAGATAATTTCTTTGTTTCATTTATGAGGAATTTGCATAATATCACAGAGCTAGTTTTGTGTTTTAATCAGGAACTCAGACCTAAGTCTGCCTGACACCAAAGGTATTACACCCTTTCTTATAAACCATGGTGATGTTTTGGAGGAAGTGAATACATGGACAGAGTGGAAATGCACTTTTTATGCAACACTGTGAAAAGGTCAGGCCCTCTTTTGCCTAAAGTTACTAACTTTAGTAACTCTAGAGGTCATGTAAGTCTATGACGAGTTTGTGCTCTCAGGTAAGGGTTAATTCTGGCAATAGAAAATTAAGTGAACTAAGAAATATTTTTCTTTTTTCTTTCATATGTCATGTATACATGAGAATACATGAGTTTTTCTATTAGAATATTCAGATATGCCAACAGTCATTGAAAATAACCTTAGTTTTCCCTAAAGTAATACACTTCTTGAGATTTTGAACTTTATTTCTTTTGTAAATTGGAGTCCTATATTTTATATATCCATGCATAGCAACAGCTTCTTTTTAAATGTATAATAGAGGTAATCATTGCAGGATGTTACGAAAGACTTAGACCACAATGTTTTCATTTCTTTTTATCATCAACTAACCTAGAAGTAAATTCCTAACTATTCATCTGCCACTCTTAAGATTAAGTTATCAGATACAACCTTAGCATTTTGTTTTGTTTTTTGTTTTGTTTTGTTTTGTTTGCATACCAATTGTTCAAATACTATAAAATGTTACTCTGAGTGATTTTTAGCATGTGGAATATTAAATTGCTCTTTTGAAGCAATTAGTTAGTATTTATCATCCCCCAAATTATGTATCTCTAAGAAATAATAATCATTTAAAGGATTTATTAATATGATTAAGATGGTACTAAGTATGAAGGATGCAAAGTTAGCATTTCAGCAATGAGGAAAGTACTTAATTAAAATAATTGATTACTTATTTATTGATTATTATGTTTAATTTATAGATGAACAGTTAACATTAGAGGTCCTAAAGTGGTAACCAGCTAGCCCATTTTTCTTTGTTTCTATGATCTAAAGAAAAGGTATTAAGAAAAGGAGTCATATCACCTTAGAAAAAAGTTTCTACTTCAAGATACTGAAAAACTCTATATGTTTTGTTCTGGTAACAATGTTCTTTGGCAGATCTTTTTAAATTATAAATATACTGCAACCCCAATTGAAATGAATTGGAAATGAAACTAGGATTTTTATCATTTGAAATTAGATAACTGAGTTTAGTTAGATAGGACAATATATACAAGGAAGAATAATATCTGATAGTACTAACCCTATAAGATATTAAATCATTTTTTAACTAGAGTAAGTTAAATGGTATGGTATTGGTACAATACATAGTGCAGTAGAAGAAAACATAGTGTCCAGAGTAAATATAAAAACATATGAGAATCACAAAGATGGCATTTCAAATAGATGGGAGAAATACTAGTTAGTAAGTATCATTGGGACAACTGGATAGTCACATGGATAAAGAGAAATTCAGATTGCTACCTCGCAACCTAATCCAAGTTGCATTTCAGATTAAGACATTTAAAACATAATATACAAATCACAAATAAGAAGCAATGTTACCAGAGCAAAACATATAGAGTTTTTCAGTATCTTGACGTAGAAACTTTTTTCTAAGGTGATGAAAATACCACAGCATTAAAGTAAAGATGGAGAATTCAAGTATTTTAAAAAATAAATGCTTTAAAGGGCAAAATTATCATAAAAGCAAAGGGAAAAAACCCCAGCAACATGATAAAAATATTTGCATCTCATACCACAGAAAAGGACTAATTTCATTATTATATTAAGAGTTCCTAGACCTGGCTGGTGTAGTAGCTCAGTCAACTGAGCGCCGGCCTGCAAACCAAAGGGCTGCCAGTTCAATTCCCCAGTCAGGGCACATGCCTGGGTTGTGGGCCAGGTCCCCACTGCGGGGGGTGTGCAAGAGGCAACCACACATTGATGTTTCTCTCCCTCTCTTTCTCCCTCCTTTCCCCTCTACCTAAAAATAAAATAAATTTTAAAAATTTTTTGAAAAGAATTCCTATATTAATAAGAAAGACCAAGAGCCCATTATAAAACTGGACAAACTTTTCACAAATGATTTCTAAGGATATGAAAAGATATCCAACTTCACTCATAAGAGAAAATGAAAAAGTTATCAATTCCCTCTTCTCAAAATGGCAAAGATGAAAATAAGTTGTAAAACACTGTGAAAAGATATATGCAAAAAACTTCTGACACATTTATGGGAGTATGAATTGGTAAAACCTCTATGACAGGAAACTTGGCAATATTATTTTTCCAAATTAAAAATGCACGTGCAATGACGACCCAGCAATTCCACTGTCAGGCATTTCTCTCACAAATATAATTCCATATTGTAAAACTTTGTATCAGAAGATAATCAGTATATCTTTGGGAAACACCTTAAGTGTTCTACAGTAGGAGAATTGCTAAATAATTTTGGTACATATATTCAATAGGAATTTGTGAAGTTGTTGTAAAGAGAAATGGTGATTCTATGCATACTAATAAGGAAATATTTCCAGGTCTATTTTTAAGTGACAAATGCAAAAACGTAAAGCAGTGTGTATATATGGTTTTATTTGTGTGAGAAGAAAAATTAATAGGCTTGCACGTGTTTACGAAAACACGTAGATTGGAAGGCCAAGGACTGGTCCCAGCAGCTGCCTCCAGGATAGAGATCTCGGTGGCTCTGCTACCATTGAGAGGGGGAGAATTAGTTTTCATTATATACATACTTTTGACTTTTGTGGCTATATTTATTCTTTAAAAATAAATATTAAAAATACTACTTAGAGGAAAAATAAAAGTCATAAACATGCAACTTTGACCCTGTTCTTTAGCTTACAAATGTCCTCTGCTTGGAGTTGCTAACTTCTCTGAAGCTTAGGTTGATAAGTAAAGGGTCCTCAAAAATATGTCTGAAATTAATTGATTAATGAATGTGAAGGAATGATGACTGATGTATGTGTTTTGCAAATCATAAGGTATATTAAAATATAGTATATTATTATTAACCACACTGAGAATTAAAGAAATTGCATTATTCAAAATCCCAAGTGTGAAAAATGGCTGCAGAGAAGACCTGAGGAGGTGCGTGACCCAGGCACTGAGAGAAGAGCAGGGGCGTAGGTTCAACTGGACGGTTCCATTTGAGGTAAAATGGGCAAACGCAGTCAGCGTCAGACAAGACTCCAGGGCTGTGCAAAGAGCTCGTTCCCAGGCCTATGATTCCCAGAAATATGTCTTGAAAATAAAATTTTGCTCTTATACTAGGAAAAATATATACATGCACAAGAGTGTGAATATTTTAATTATAAAATAACTGCCTGGTTCTCTTATTTAGCAATTGTATATTTCTTTTTTATTTTTAAAAGCCAGGTTTACCAAAAATAGAAATAAAAAGATGGCAAACTGACAAATACATAAACAAATGGAAACTTTTGTGAAAAGGGTTCCATGCCCTTAGCATAAAAAGACTCCTTATCAAAGAAGGAAATGATGAGACCCCCTCATTAGAAAATGGGCCATGAAAATAAACAGATTTATCAATTAAGAAATAGAAAGGATCTATGTATTGCACATTTTAAAAGAAATGTCCATCAATTTGGGAGGCATTTTAAAATTTACTAGACTTGATATTGTTCTGGTGTGGAAAAATATGTGCTGTATGTGTATTGCTAGAGGGAACCTAAACTATTACAGCCTTTTGGGACAGGATCTTGGCTTTATGTGTATATACATAAAAAGAAAAAGTAAATGGCTCAAAACATAAGTAATTTTCTCTGAATAGGTTAATTGTATTTTATGCTTTTCAACAATTTCCAAGTTTTCTACCAATGAAAATTTGCTGTACTTATATTCAACTGTATTAACAACCTCAAATTGGTTCTTTGCACAACTTCCTGCAAAGTGTTGTATCTTGGATGTAATATTAATAAAATGTTTCCTCTATAATTTGACCCTGTTATTTGTCTACAAACTATTAAATAAACTGCATTGTTTAACAGAAAAAATTTAGTTAGGATTAGTCAACTCTCTGGTATTGTATCCGCGCCTGTGTTTCTAAAACGATTGTGTAATTTATCACTTTGTTAGATATCCAGACATATAGTGATATGTCCTTAATCAAGTATATATTTCAGATGAAATATTTGCAGTTTTGGTGTGCCTCAGTATTGGTAAAAATGAAAAAATACTCTTAATGATTTTTAACTTCTGCTGTGACTAGTGTAATTCAGGATTAGGGAATTTTAAAGTTTAATTAGGTGGTGTCCACCATATTGGTCTCCCTTTACATCTATCTAATCAAGCTTTTAACTTTACTCTTTATAACTGGCAGAAAGCTGCTTTAATTAAATGTAATCAAATAGTAGTTTTTTAAAATTTTGGTGGCATTAGAATGAGAAACAGGCTGTAATAGCAGAACTTTTATATTTCTTGTACACAGAGGGCTACCTATAAGTTTTAGAAATTGCTTTGTTTTTTAGTGTGTTTTTATGTTTTTAATGAGGAAAAAATGAAAAATTGAGAGTGCCATAAATTTAAAAAATGTTTCTGATATAAAGTTAATGATAGTAATTATTATAAGTATTTGAAGGTGCTCTCAAAATATTGAAAAATCTTAATTTTGTGAAGTAATAGAGTTTGCTTACAAGTCAGTATGACATATATGTTATCTTCAGGACATGATGCTTACTTGTTCAAGTGTTTGGGTTGGGAGAAGTCATCATTCCTCAAGTGTCTAACAAGTTTCTCTGATGTCCAGATGTCATGTTATACACTGGTGATAAAAGACACCCAAGATAAATTTCCTGTCAAGCTTATTTGAAAAAAAGACATGGAGAAAGATGAAAGAAATGAGGCATTATTGGAACTACGGTTAAAAAACAACAACAACAAACCTGCATTAGGAGGCAGTTGGTGGCCCAAAGCAGACAGGAGATAAGAGAAGGAGAAACTGATGAATAGTTTAATTTCTTTTTGAAGGAAGGAAGGTCGGAGCTGAAGTCAGATCTCTTCACAGAAGAGGTGGTGAGCTGACCAGGATAGTTGAAACTGGACAGAGGGGGCAGCATGAGAAGGCAAGGATCACAAAAACGCCTGGCTGCCCTCGGGGAAATGAAATGTAGATGACGTGGCCGGCATGGGGACTGAAACAGGGGAAGAAAAGAGGCTGTCCACGCCACACCAGAGATACGATAGGTTATCCCGTAGGCAGTGGTCAGCTAGAGAGGATTTTTTAAAGCAGGGGAGGATCTACAGCAGTATGGATTCGACTATTTTAAATTTTCTGTTAAGCTGTCAAAAGCAAGGCTGTGTAAAGTGGATATGCTGTTCAAATTCTGACAGGAAAAACCTACCAATATTTCAAGTTAGCAGTTTTTCTTCTGTCTTACAGGTTATTTGCTAGGAATGTCAAGTATAGTTTCAACATTGTACATATTCCTTAACGCATTCCAAGAAAGGACAGTGGGAAACAGTGTTTATGGTAGAGTCCGGTCCTCTTTTTTTATTTTTATTTTATTTTATTTTTTCACTATGTCTTACAACAGTAAAAAACGTATCATACGACACTGGAAGGAAAAAAGGCTTTTCAAGTACCACTGTATTATTTGGCATGTAGGCATATTCTTAGGTAGTAGTAACAGCTATGTTCATGTGCTTTATCATAATTATCTAAAACCCCACAATGAGATTTGTTCCCATTCCAATCAAGAAAGAAAAACTAAATAAAGATTTATTTTCTGGTAATTAAAGTTAACATGTGGGCACCCCGTTCCAAAGGTGTGGACACCCTAAATCCAAGTGATGTTTTTACCCAACCCCCCAGCCGGACGACTTGGATGGTCATGTTGTATTCACTTGTCCCCGGCACAGGCAGATGGCCCAGCGAGGGAATTCTTCACTAACCTTGCCTCTCTGAAACCACAGAGTCAGGAAATGTAATCAGAGTGCTCAGCTGAACCCAGAACAAGAGCTTTCCTAATGGGTAACTATTACTTGAGAAATCACATCCATTAGGTAAAGTGATTAAATATACATCAGTCCTTTGGCAAGGGAACCATGAAGATATCGCAATAGAGCATCGACATGTGACCAATGCCTCCTGCCGCAAAATGAAACATGTTTTTACCTTTGACCTGTATCATCTCTAAATTCCTGTCATAGAAAGAAACATTTTTGTGATGAGATATATGTAGTTCACAGCTTTTTTTCTTTTTCTTTTGTAGACTCTAATTGTGTGGTTAATAAAATGTTATAAAGGAAATATTTCTGGCTTGCTTACCCTCCCACATATTTTTTTTTGTTTTATATTATTCTTCATGTTTTAGCTATTTTATACTTTAAGTTACTTTTTAAAATTATTTCAGTAGAAGCAAACCTTTGTGTCCTCAAATTTGATTATTTTCACTTAGATAAACCTATAAATACCTAATTAGAAAAACATGTATGTGTTCTTGAAAATTTCTCTTAGCTTTCCAAATAAGCTTTTTTTTAAATTAAAATAATATTTAAAGAAAATTTGGCTATAAAACAGTGTCACTCAAAGCATTCACCTTGACTATAGTTCTAAAACGTTGCTTCCCACTCTTAACCATCTTTCGATTAATAACATGCTGCCCATCATATATTAACAGCTATGAATAACCTTTCACATTTTCCCTGGTTACCATCAGTAGGCAACTGCAAGATGACTGACAGCAAATGTGTTTACAGTCATGGAATCATAGATGACAAAGTTGAAACAGCCCTCAAAAATCATAGTCTACTTCCTTATTTTATAAACAAGTTTCTTAGAGCTCAATTCAATGTGTCCAGGGTAATGAGAAGCACAATTAAAGAAATGATAGAAAACAATTGTCATTTAAAAAATTTCATCAGTGAATTCCTGAGCATATACCTCTATACCCACTAATCCTATTCTCCAAATCAAAATTTACCTCCATATTCTTAAATCTCTAAACCCTCAGAGTCAGCAGAGATGAAGGGCAGGGGCTGTGATTCTCCTGGGTTTTCTACCACTGAGGCACATATAGGGATGCCTAGTTTCGAGATCCCAAGTCGGGGGCTGTTGCATACAAAGAGGGAGGTGGCATGAACAAGCCCAGACAAGAACGAATAGGAGGTGCCTGGAGGGACAGTTTCACTTGCCTGTTTGGCAATCTCTGTGGCCATGTGCAATACTCAAATAATTTGTAAATTATCCTGAGTCCCCAGTTAGGGAATGATATTTGTCATTTCTAACACTAGCTACTGATGAGTAGTTTCATTTAAATGACCAGGGTAATATAAGAGTAGATGAAAAATATAGTCTGAGTTTGCTGAACCTGAAGGACATATCTAGTCTGGAAAATAGTTGTTTTCTATATTTTTTACCTCAGAAAGCCTTTCCATTCTTAATTTGTAAGAGACAATCTATATGATAATCAACCAAAAATTGCACGTGTGCAAAGGTGGTATATTAGTTCATTTTCATTGGCTCATGAGTTGATTGCTGTCTGGCATGCTCTCTGAGAATCACAGGTTTTCAGCTGGGAAGTGGGCAGTGTCTCTCCCACGTGTTCTCCCTGAGTGTGCACCCGGCTTAGCAAAGTGCTATTTTACTAAGTACCCAGCTATCTTGCTATAGGAATAAGGCTTAGTCCTTCTGGAATATGTTTATGGAAAGTTGCCAATTTCTGTGTAGGTCCTGGGTTTATCTGAAATTCAGATTCCTCTGGGCAACATGTGCTCTATCTGGCACCCTATCCTATATTTGTCTAAAATATTCTTACCCGTCTCCATAAGACCCCGTTATATAAGCTCTTAAACTCTGGAAGATGAATTTCTAATGCATTTGAACGATGAGGTTAGGGGAGGATAGTCTACCAGACAATTCAGGTACTTCAGACACTGATTCTGGGATTGATTTTCAGTGTTGTCATTTATTGATTACTTCACATAAAGCCTAATGTGTTTATATAACTTAGGAACAAGGATGGAATAGTACTAACAGTGCCGCAGGTGTGTTTTGAGCATTAATTAGTAAATTATGAAACACTTAGTTGAGAGGCATTCTAAATAGCACAGAGCTCAAGGCTTTTCACCTCAGTGAGGGGTCCACTTAAATAGCACTTTACTAAGCCAGGAAAAACCAACACAAGTTTTACATGAGGAACCTCACCCACTAGGCAGCTGGTCTCCCAGTGTGACTGCTTGCATGAGAAAACATCCCCTGGTGTCCAAGTCTTTCTAAGAGCAGTGATTCATGAACCTTCTGGATTTAGGATGATGTTGTGAAATTATTTTCATCTGTATTCTTAGTTAGTTGATATGAATAAAATATTTTATGTTTTGATCGAGGACTTAAGTGGAAGTGAAAACAACAAAATACTCCAAAAATATAAGATCCCAGAGGAGAGTAAGAAGGGGGAGAAAGCAGTGGCTAGGAAGACGGAAAGACAGTGCTGGACCAGTGCCCGACGACTTTAGACAACCTTGCACTACTGATATTTCTTGTTCGTGTTCTCTAAGTACCATTCTTATTTAGGGCCACCATAATTCTTAAAAAACATTTTAAAAAGTAGATCAAGCAGATGTCAACAAATGAGGTGGAGAAATGTGGCAGACACATGGTGACTCAGGGTGACTCAGTCCCAGACACAATTCCTCATTTTATTTTTTTATTCGAAATATAAAATATTTGTAAAATATACATCTTCAAGCAGACTGAGTTCTGTTCAGTCTGAGGCTCAAATGATTTGCGTGATTGTCTCAAAACTAATGTGCCGATGTTAGTTTTTCTATATTTTTGTTATCGTTCTGAGTTTTTTTTTTCCTCTCCTGGCTTTTCTACCTACCATTAGATATCACATTATATGACCTTTTCAATGAGCTCCATTCCCACCTGAACCCATGCTCTAGAAAGAACAATGATAGGTGTTTCTGCACCTGCCTCATGTTTAGTAAGTTGCCAATTCATTTCCGTGTCAAACAATAGCAGGTATCTCTGCAGTGCCTTGGGTCCCTAATGTGCTCAAGTCCCTTTTGTTGTCAAGGTAGCAGCTGAGCTGTATCTTTCACAAACAGGTGATACATTTTTCTCCAGCTTGGTCAGAGCACCTCCCATTTATTAGGAAAAATGCCCCTAGAGGCTCACCTCTCTGTCCTTGACATGGCTCAAGCATTGCATACTTTAAAATCTTTCATATGGTTTCTATTGAATTATTTTAAAATATTACGAATTTTAGTAAATCCTCTTATGTTGTTGAGATGAATCAAACGTGTCCAGCCTTTCTGAGGCAATACTGAAACCATCTATGAAAATTGCCTAGTCATGTTAGATTCACTGGGGGGGGCGGGTGGAGAGAAAATGTTTATGGCAAAAAGTTCACGATCTTTGGCATTAGAGTTTTAGATTCAGGTTAGACCTAAATAATGAGAAGATTTTCATAATGATTTGTTCCATTTTTATATCCCTTGGCCAAGTGCATGGCATTTGAGAAAGTGACTAAGACAGGAAAGAAGGGGCAAGGGTTAGGGCATAACCAACCCTTCTTTCCTTGTTTGTTTGCAAGTGGCGAGGCAAATTCCCTCTCACAGCAGCCCAGGTTAGTAGGGATGCTCAGAGGAATAAGGGGATGAGACCCTCCTTATTGGCATTTCAGTACGGAGTTCTCCTTCATCTTGGTGGTTTCAAGGCAGGTGACAACACCTCTGCAGCTATTGATCCCAGTTCGCAGACCTATGACATAGAACTTCATCATGCATTCCCTGGTGGCTGTTTTAAGTACAGGATGCTCCCGAGATTCGGGAAGGATGATAGATCTGACTTTCAGTCACAATATTGGAAAGGATAACTTATAATGCCTACGTTTAAACAGTCTTTTTTAAGTAACAGGTTATAACGTCTACAATTAGAAAAATGTTCCTTTGGAATGAGAATTAAAAGGTACAGACTAAACACTTAGTTTTGTTTTGGGAGGTGGTTATAGGAGGGGAACCCGCATCAAGGCAATCATCCTCATTCCCAGTCATGAAAACACAGGGCCCTGGGAGCTCAGAAGACGAAAAGCAACAAATACCTTCACCTTCAACAGGACTTTCCGGCAAAATTACCTTTTTTTTTAAGTTCCTCTTTTGATTTGAAACACCTATTTCTTTTATGTTTTCTTATAATTTACATCTTTATGTCAGTTAATAATACCCTTTTCCCTAGGGTTTTTTTCCCTACCTTTTCAAGAGCTGGCTGACCTCACATGGTGAAAGCTTTCAAAGCAGACAGAACTGAGTTTAAACCCTGCCTCTGCCCCTTCCCTCACAGTATCAAATGACATGCATAAGTCTCCATGAATGAAAATGATAGTAACAATACATTCTTAGTCTTGCTGAAAATTTTTGTTTCTAACACAATACATAGTACTTTATAAATACCTGTTTTTTATACACACACACTCTCTCTCTCTCTCTCTTCTTTTTTTAAAAGATTTTATTTATTTATTTTTAGAGAGAAGGGAAGGGAGGGAGAAAGAGAGCAAGAGAAACATCAATGTGTGGTTGCCTCTCACGTGCCCCTCCTGGGGACCTGGTCCACAACCCAAACATGTGCCCTGACTGGGAATTGAACTGCCGGCCCTTTTCTTCACAGTCCAGCACTCAATCCACTGAGCCACGCCAGCCAGGACCACACATTATTCTTCTATAGCACAACTGAACTCCACCTACTCTCAGAAATTTTATTCTCTCCTACTGGACTTTACTGCTTTGTTAGAACTCCCTTATCACCAGCTAGTTTTCTAAGCTTTGCACATCACAAGTCATTACCAATTTTGTTGTAAAATATCCTAATGATAGCCTAAGAATAGAGATTTATGAGTGAACTGTGGGTACTACTAAATCAAGATATGCATTATAAAGCAGGGATCTGCTTGCTCTTCTCCCACGCAGATGATAGCTGAAGTCTATTTAGGCCACTTGATGCACATTGCCCATGGCAGCTGTGACCTTTAACTCCTGAATCAATTGGGGTGTACTTGCAGCACAATCAGCTCAAATCTAATTTATCAATTTTATGAGGTCTGAACGATGGTCAAAGCTCCCTGTTGGTGCCTTGAGAAAAAGATGCTTCCAAGATAACAAAGGACATGACTCAACTGCTTTCTGATTTGCACTCCTGCTTCACATCAGAGGCTGGGAATTTTATGTCTAGTGACCTTCTCCTCTCACATATTTTGGATTTGCTCATCTAAAAGCACATCTGTGACATCAGTGGTGGAAATTTCCATCTTGGTTAGCTATCATGATTTTTTTTTTCTGTTTGCACAAAGGATTTAGGTGGTTTTCCATAAAGCATGCATGAAAGGCAGTGAAAAAAATAATCCAAGCACCAGGAAATTTTCTTTTGTTTTTTACACAAGATCTAACACATGTTGATGAATGGCTGCTACGAGGATTGTTTATACAGCTCAGGTGTATCTTAAAACTTCTCTGGTTTCTTTTGACCAAGCCCTTTTGCTCTCAAAAGGTTGAACAATTCTTATGACAGGTGACTAGGAGGACCCCTTTCAAAGCCAATGTAAAAACATTGCAGATCCTTAGTGTCACCAGGTGCCTTCTCACCAAAAGGCTTTACTTTGTGGTTTCTCATGTTTCACATTTGTGTTAACTCCTAGGTGATGGTTAATGGTCTCCTTTCAGCAGTGCAATGTTGTCAGATTCAAATGAAATAATAGATACTAAAAAGCTTTATAAAGTTAAAAATATATTAAAATATGGTTTAATGATGCTTTATTTATTCTAAATAATTGTGATGTGATTAATAACTTTTCAATTAACTATTTGTGTACATTTAGTCTTGCTGGTTGGAATATGATGCTCCTGAAGCTAACGTGATGGATTAGATCCCTGTATGAATACTTTGCATTTCTCCTTGGAAAAACATTTTCTCCTACAATCCTACCTGACCCTAGCTAGTTATCTCACACAAACATGGAATGGAATCGACTCCTAGCATTTTGAGATCTAATATTTATTGAATTGGTTTTCTGTTCAGCACTTCATGTTATAAAGTACCTGTATAAAGTAGATGGTTTTATATACATTATCTGTTGTAATGCAGAAAAATAACAGAATGAGGATGGGCGCTTCTTCGATGAAGAAGCCAAGGCTTAGAGAAGTAAAGCGCACTTGTCCGTCACCCACAGCCACAGGATGGTAGAGCTGGGATTCAAACTGAGATTTGTCTGACTCATGACCCGTAATGTTAGGCTCTGTTCCTTCAAGTGAAAGGCTCCCTCTTGCCTGATTTTGAAATGTACAGAATAATTCTTGAAAAAGAAAAGGCTCTTTTCTTTCCCGGAAAGACATCTGCCATATATTTTGCATCAATTGGGAACTTCTTTTATGAAATACAGAGATTTCCAGCATTTAAAGTCTCCTGAAAGCTTGAGATTTCCATAAGTAAAAACTTCTGATTTTCTTTCAAAATAAAACATCTATTACACTTCTAAATGAGTTATCCCAAATATATAATTTTCTCTTGTAAAACTAGCAAAGGATATGTCAAGATTTTCATATGCTCTCTTTTTCACCCCAAGAAAAATCAGTCCTATAATTGTTTCATATGACTAAGACTTTTCACCAGCACTAAATTATGTAGTTAATTTATAACACCTAGAAAAATGTTACACAGAAGATGTTACAATTAATTTGGTGTTGAAGGAAGGGTAGTTTTAAAATCAAACATACTCAGTGTGCTAAAAGTATTTTCATAATATGAAGGAAGGATTGGATGGGGACATGTTTGCCAGGGTTCTCCAGGGGTCACAAGTTTTGGTTGTGGATGTGAGACCTGAGCTGTCAAAGAGGCTATGATTGACATGTAAAAGCATCATCTGTGGTCTCCAAGTGCAATATGTATACCTAAGAAGGGTGTGGGAAGAATTTGTATGTTTGTATTTTTGTTAATCATACTTAAATTTTTAAATTTTTATACATTTTTATGCATAAAATGTTTTACAGTTGCACATGTAGATTTGTAAAAGTTTAGCAATATATATTCATGTAGCAGATGCTCAATTTTGTGTTATTATTATTATTTTGTTAGCAAAAATGAGTCTATTTTAAAATATGAGGGATATTTTATTAATGACAAGGACTGAAAACATCTTATAATTATCACCATCTTAAGGGAAAGCATGAAAATTAACTGCAGAAATTGACAGCTGGCGTGTTGTAGGAGTCATGACTGACCTGTGTATGACATTGATTGAATGGATTGGTCCTACCACTGATTTAAATCATTTGTGTTTTCTACACAATCTTGAAATAACACAATAATCCTAAGTCATTTGAAAGTAAATACCTTGTGTTATTGGCATTATATATTCTATTCATAGGTGTTCATATATATTTATTTACTTTACTTTTTTTTATTTGTAAGACAACATAATTTCCCAAATGTCAAGGACAGTATAGAATCATTATGACAAGATTTTTGGAAAGTATACACAGTCATTACTCAATTTATTACTATTTTGGTAGATATTTATGCCACATACACAGACATGTAAGTCTGAGACATTTCCTGTCTATTGACCACAGCATTCTGCAAGTATGCTTGCAAGACAATATAAGCAAAACCAGAATCTCCTAGTTTTCTTAAAGTTAAGACCAACACTTACCTCATATTTCCTGAATGAAATGACAGTGTTGTTGATAATTACGACTTGGCTTCCTTGAAATATAAACTGTTGGTAAAAAAGCAATTAGGAATATAATAAAGAAATGAAACAACAATCCTTCTTCCATTTTTCCTTTCCTCTGTATTGTGTCATAAGCAAAATAACCTAATAGCCACTAATTATAGAAGGTTTTCAGGTTTTGTAATTGCATCTTCTGTTTTTCCCACAGCAACTATAAATTAAGAATTTATTCACAGATAAGCATAATTTATTCCCATGAACTCTTCTTAGTGTCTTCTTAGGAAAGCATTAAAACAGAGACCCGTGTTTATATTTAGGCATATTGGCTAAACTGGGTCCTTTGTTTTTATTTTTGTAAGAGCCAGTACAAATGTATATCAAGAAGATGGTAGCAGGAACACACAATACCATTTTCTTAGTATGCATTTGTACATCAAGAAATAAACTTTATGATAGGATTGGAGTGCTGAGTCTAAAACAATAGAAACCGGATAAAATTAAAATATGAAACCAAGAACCAATAGTATTAGTTGAAAGAGGGAAAGTAAAACTGACTGAGAAGTAGTAGAATTGATGTGGAAACAATATTTGGTAAAAATACACATGTATGTTTCCTTTATATAATATATTAATGTTAAAATTATATAGCTTAGAAGAAACTCCATGTCAAATGCAGTCAATATAAATTATAAAATATTTTAAAGTGCATTCTTCCCAGTTTCTATTATTTGGAGATTTTGTTTTCAGATTTTCCTTTTCTCTCTTCTTTTCTTTTTTTTCTTTTTCCCTCCCCTCCCCTCCCCTCTCCTCCCCTCCCCTCCCTTTCCCTTCCCTTTCCTTGTTTCCTTCCCTTCTTTCTTAAGCAGTAATGCTATAGAATACACATAAATCTAATCAGTTTCTTGACATGCCTTGTCTCATGCCCTCTTTCCCAACAGATTAGCCAGGTAAGTCCTTACTAGTGAAATGAGATGTATAGATGCTGGGAAAGTAAGAGAACAAATCACTTGCTTATCACAAAGCAGTGGTAAAGCCAGCATTCGAACCCATGCTTTTGTGACAACAGAGCTTATGATTTTCCAACTATAATACGCTGCCGCTGTAGGCAGTAGACTTTAATTTCAAAGAGATATCATAAGATATATTATATGTCCTTATATTCTGATTTAAGGTTCCCATTTACTTCATTTACCATTTTATTACATAGAGGTTTTTAAAATAAAAGAGCTGATACATCTTTAGATGATTTTTACACTAACATTAACTTTCTTCTTTGCAATGGTGAATTTGCAATTAATTAAATACTTATTGACCAGACATTTAGATGCAAGGGAATCACATTTGTTGTTGTTAATGTGTTTCTTTTTTATTTAAATGTATAGATTTGTTATCAAATATTAGGATGAAAAGTAATAGATTTAAGAAGCTTCTCTACCACCTTTATAAATTTATTGTATTTAGGACAAGAAGGCCTATAAAAATACATGGACCTATCAATTTGTTGTACTTCAACAAAGTGCTAAGAAAATATGTTTTCTTCCCAAGGCATTTCTTTAATTTCCTTCTTTTCACCTTATTTTGCATATTTATTCATATTTAATTACAATAAACTACAAATTTAGAAATTCCCAAATTTTGTTGCTTTTATTAAAAGATTACAACCTACCAAATGAGCCTTTTCTGTGGCACGTTAAATATCAGAAAGTTTACAATTACTTGTTCATGCCTTTAAGGAAGTTAAGAGCAATCTGCCTGTCATTTTAAATTGGATTTTCAAAGAAAAGTGTGTCAGAAGCAGTGTAGCTTCTAGGTGTTACCGATGGGTAGGCATTCTTCAATTAAGTTTCTGAGGATTGTTTTATTGAATTACAAGGGCAGTTCAGCACATAAACTACTGACTGATTGAATTTCTAAACTCTGGCCTGTTGGAAAAAGCCAAATGAGACATCAGTTAAAAACTTCAGTCATTCTGATGCCAAGACCTTTTTGACAGGTACATTCTCTAAGCCACATACTTCTGTATTTTTGAATTTTTAAAAACACAGACATCCCTCTCCTAACGTTATTTTGACTCTCCTCTGCACACCTCCATCGCCTTGGACAAAGTAACTTTATAGGTAACATGTCAGTTTCCTCATTTGTAAATTGAGAGATCTGACAAATCTCCTTTAAGCTACAATTACTCTAGAATAATATTTTTAAATGAGCTCGATGGGTTGTAGGGTGTAGATTTAACACACACACACATGTAATGGGGGTAGACTGGAAGAGAGAATTTCGGTACCCTTTAGTTTGAATAAATAATGTTTGTAAAGCTTTGTTTTAAACATAAATGAGTATGTACACTCAAATGCAGTGTAAAATATAGTTTGCACTATGGGTCATGGTCTAAACTTGTGAAAAGAACTTCTCTAGAATCTTAACTAGCTTTCCCACCCTATTTATAATGGTTGAAAATGAAAAACTCAGCAAATAACATTTGTTCCCAGTACAGAATTTTAGTTGTCACAGTCTTAAAAATTCCATGCCACAAAACAATAAACCCCAAAATAAAGCCAACACAAACCAGGATAATATGTGTCTGGAATATACCTATGACATAGGGTTTTTTTATTATCTATCCTAAATTTCATCATAGAGAGGGGAAATGTGTTTAAGGCACTAAGTAACATTGTGCCCCATTAGGGTGAGGTGCATTTTAAGGCATTTGCTGCATTTTAAAATATTTGCTGCATCCTAAAATTCAATTGATGGTTAAATTTTAATGTTAGCTTTGCTACACCCTGTTCTTTCAGAATAATGAGCCTGATAATAACCATCTGAGGTTGCATATTAAATCAAGATGGTTAATAATTGTTGATAGTAATAGATAGTAGATAGTAATTAATGTAGTCTTAAATATTCAAATTTTCTTTTTATTTCTAGGCCAAAAAATAGATTTTTGTACTATTGGTCTTGGAAAACTTTATAGGAAGAATTGTTTGAATATAGCCACTTATATACAGACCACTTGAACCAAGATCTACCATATTTTGCCATGTATAATGCGTACTTTTCTGCCCAAATTTTTGAGGGAAAAATAAAAGTGCTCATTATACATGAGTATAACAATTACATACCATGGTATAATAATGGGTCTAATAATCCTGTGTGTAGTGCACACAAAAGTGCATTATACATGGCAAAATGCAGTATATACACTATAATTTGTTAGCATCTTATTAAAATATTACCTCTGGCCCTGACTGGTGTGCCTTAGTTGATTGGGCATTGTCCCACAAAGCCAAAGGTTGCAGGTTCAATTTCCTGTAAGGGCACATGGCTGGGTTGCGAGTTCGTTCAGGTCCAGTCAGGGTCCACATGAAAGACAACTGATCCATGCTTCTCTCTCACATCCATGTTTCTCTCTGTCTCTTTCTCCCTTCCCTTCTCTCTAAAAATAAACAAATTAAATCTTTAAAATATATATTACCTCTGGATTCATGGGATTCTCTTATAAGCAAAACTGATATTCTGCTGTGCTTTATTTTTGTCTTTGGAAAAAATATTAATTATGGTATTAAAATTAATCAATTATGGGGTTGTTTTTACATCCCTTTGCAAGTTACAAAGTCTTTGCTTCTGGAGGGAACCAACTAATGGTAAAATGTCAAATACTGAATAAGATAATTTCTTACTCATCACTCTAAGAAGCATGGAAAGGAAGGCTAGTTCACCATAGATTCCCACAGTAAGAGGTAGGTCTCTACTTCCATCACACCTACTCAGAGTGGGAAATCCTCATTCATTCCAAATAAACATTTGGAGTGTGGATAAACATAATAATAATATTTAATATGTAAATTAATACATATGTGTATGGAGATGTATGCATATATACCTACACACATCTATAATTTGCCTTTGAACTTAAAAAATGAAGTAAATAAGATTGGTCAGGTTTTGCAACCAGACGTGAAGTGACTGAATAGTTAAAATGTATACATCTCATATACTTGAAGTCAAGGAAGGCATTTTACATCAAGTAAACTTTCAAAGAGTGTCATCTTACATTTGAATTTAAGTGCCATCAAATGGCAATGGTTAGCCTCTCCCCACCAAGGTAACAGATAATTTATGGTACTTTTCTAATTTGCGAAGTTGTAATTCTATAGTTCACAGAATTCCTAAGTGGTTTGGACCAAACTAGTCCTATACTCTAATTTGTTAAGGGGACTATGAAGTAGTACAGGATCCAGCAGAAGGAAGGCCTGCCTGAGTGTGGTTGGTAGGGTAATAATGTGGGTGTGATAATTTATAGTTTTAATTTGACCATTTCACCTAACATGTCATATGGTATGCCTGAGTGTGATATCGTTATGTTACGGAATTACATGCTTATGATTTTGTAATAAAACATTTTATAATAAAAAGGGATGTTATTTGTGCCAGACCCTGTATATTATGAAGAGATTAGAACAAGAGGTAATGCACTAAAAATATTTTATATTAAACAGAAGCAATTAAAATTGAGGGCAGTGCATTTTGTCTTGTCATTGAATTCCCAGGTCTCACCCAGTATCTAACACTAAGTGGTTACTCATACTTCTTATTGGTGCTCCAAGAAAAGAAAAAATAAATAAAAGGAGAAAAAATATTTGAGATAATTTCCTCAATTATCAGTAATAAAAACACCACATACACACACACACACACCCCAAATCAGTCATGCTGAAGGAAAGACTAACTTGCCTCTGTTCCCTTTGTTTCAAAATTGTTGCCCTGTAAAGAGATAATCAAAGAGACTGAAGGCAAAAATGGATGAAAATATTAAAAAGTATTAGGGAGTTCATTAATTAAATTTTGGAATTTATGATGTTTGTGGTATTGGTTCTAAAAATGGGCAATGCATTTCATTTCCAAGGTCACTTTTAATAAATAATTATTATGTATCTAATTTGCATTCATATTTTGCATTTCTGTCTACCCCACCTCCCCAGTTGTATATGCTACAAGTCTGTAAAACCTGGATTTGCCTCGGGCTGTGGGGGTTAGGGGACAATCAAGTATTCCAACTAAGAGAGCAAATAGTTAAACTATCTGACGATGTACATCGAAGTATTGTGCAGCGGTTAGAAATATAGTTTACGCATATTTATAGTAACATGGATGGATTTTAAACACATACTGCTTAGTAAAGAAAAAAAGAAAAAGAAACAGAATAAAGCATATAACCCAATTTATGTAAATTAAAGATATATACATCCAAGATATTCAATTTTCAAGAAAATATAATAACACAAAGGTGCATGGTAAATACATTTGCCTAAGGATGGGAATGGAAAGAGGGTGGAGTGGTGGAGAGTGGAATATGGGGATTAATGAAGCAAAGATAATAATAAAGAGAGGTTTGCATGGCCAATGATAACAATGGACCACGGACCCAGAAGTTTTAACTCTCTAAACCTTATATTTAAAAAAAAAGAAACCCTATAGAATATAGGAACTTTGGTTTATACTATCCACACTATAGCTAAATTATTATTTAATCTTACAAGTTTTGTGCAAACTTTTACATTAGAATAGCCTGAGTTTAGATAAATGTAGAAATAGAATGAAAAGACTTTATGAAGTTATACATGTCATATTCCATGGAAGGACAAAGCCAAAGATAACTTTTTGTTGTTTGGAAAAGCTGAATGTAGTGAAGACGATTGGACTGGGGTAAAACCTAAAAAAAGATGAAGACAGCTCCTGGAACATAGCAAGCACTTAATAAATAACCTTATGAGGGAGAGGACTTTACCAGGGAGACAAGTCCTGGTTAAGACCAGCAAACTTCTACTCAACTCCCCTGCCTGACCAAGACCTCCCTTCCTGAGTCCCGGTCAGTAGCCTTTCCCGTGTGGCGTGTTCTCGTTGCTTTCACATGATGGGCAAATTGCAAGTGTTTACCTGCCCTTATTCCCCAATAGACTGTAGGCCCCAAAGGACAAGGAGAACCAAGGCTGCCTAGTTTCTGTTTGTGTACCCAGTACCTGGCATTGTGTCTAGCACTTAGCAGTAAAAGAAACGGTTGAAAATAAATAACATGGAATGAACAGATGAAAGGAATATTAGCATCACATGATTTCACATATGTAATAATCATTATTTGTGTAACCTGTAAGGCGGTCATCTTAAAATCAAGATTACTTTCAGTTTGTCTTAGTAATTTGAGCAATAAGGAATTGATAATATTTAGGTCTTCTTGCTTTAGGCTTC